>JAGFPH010007398.1:21140-35397 GCA_018207615.1 Philaenus spumarius | reverse complement strand
TTTCCACTCTGGTTCCATTTACCTGCTGGTTGCTCATTGATGGTTGGCAAATGCTATCATGGTCCTGAGTATTAACATGCACTTTAATTTCATGCAGACTAGCTAGAGTGTTAGAAAGATGCAATGGAGCTTCATTAGTTGTCCCTTCATCAATCTTTTGGAGATCAAATTTTTTTGACGTATCTTCACGTTCAAGGAAAGCTATTTGGGGAGGGTGGTTATTATTCATATTATTAAGCAATGGTGATCGTATTTTGAAATGTTCTGAAAGTCTATCAATTACTTTCTTACTAACCAAAGGGAGAAACTCGCGTATTCATTACAATAAGGCTGCCACACTTTCCCATCATTATTAGTCAATACGCCATTCCAAGGAACTTGTTTTTTGGCTGGTACCTGTACACGGTATTTTCGGAATTTTTTCTTCTATTCTCATTCGTGTTCCCTGTAGATTTCAAAGCTAATTCTAAAATTCGATCAGAACGTGAACTCATTTCAAAGAAAATAAAAAATAACACAAAAATTCAATTAAATAAATTAGTATAACACTCAACGATCGTTCGGTAAAGAAAGTTACAAAACGAATATCACCGCGTGTTTGTCCGCACAAGAAGGTAACAACTCAAAATTCACTACGTTACGTCCAGTTGCGTAGTTGATACTGATTTGTCTCTTTCTTCGCCGAACGGAAAAGAGTCACGCCCCTCCACGAATAAAGAAACACTCTCGCTTACGTGGTGGGGGAACGTACTAGAGTTACCCTATTTTACGGACAAAATAGGCGGCTTCCTAATTGTAAAACTGTTGCTAACTCAAAACTTGCAATTTTTGAGTTGTACCTTTATTCTACGACAGGTGCGATATGTATGGGATAACTGTTTAACATAAAAATATGATAAGTTAATGTGAATAATGTTATGAAATCTTAAATGTTTTTGTTTATAATTTTTAATTACTTGGTACATTATTAGTCTTTTACTTGACTCGTGTTTACAATTGTTTGATTGTCTACAAATATGGCTGACATCAAATAACTAAATACATTTTTTTTAATCGCCTTGAGTTTTTGAATAGTGTCTTTGACAAATTTTACATAAATAATAAATATAGTGTTTTTCTAATTTAGTACCTGACTTTCATTTCTTCATGGGATTGTTACTGGTGTTTGTTTACATATTAACATATGGTTCTCTAGGCTATAATACTAGACTGTTATAAATGAGTGGTTCTTGTATTGCTGAGATTTGATACATTACATCCGTCTGTCAGGACTTATCAAGAAATAAGGAATATTCATTTTGTATTTGCCTGGTTATCCAGTACCCCATAGTTTCATGGAATACCGGTTATACCTTTACTCTATATGATTCTAATATGTTAGATTCAGAACCTAAAGGTATCTGTATTACTAATTTTATACTATCTTCAACAGCGTAAGCTTGAGTTTCAGCCATACTATAAAAATAAGGCAAGTTTTGTGGTTCAACAGTGTAGACAAAATACATTGTAGGAGGAAGTCTTTGTTCAAGTTCTTTTAGTATTCTTAGAAATCTAGTGGGAGGGAGCAGTTTTGAGCTTACTTTACCTAATTGAATGTGTTCTAAGGCTTGTCGAAATTCTACAATTTTAAATTTTGATTCCATGGCTAAACGCTCCAGATTTATGAACACAGAATTTAAATAGACAAATTGAATAAAATGTAAAAATTATATCCGTCTATGTGACTTTCAATTGAAAAGTAATTTACTTACTTACTCAGTATGACGCGTTTCGGAACTGGTTCCATCATCAGATATCCCTCTGCTGAGGTCGTTATAACATTAAAATAACTTATTAAAAGACATAACACATATAATACTTATACAAGCGCACATCAACACAAACAATCCATATAAAAATACAACCGCATGTGCACACGAACGACTCCGTTTGACTACTGAAGCCACGGTTTCCCTTTCCTACCAAGTTTATCGTTTGCTTTTCTTATCTAACTCCCTGGCGAAAGTCGTACATTAAATTAGATCTAAAATTCAGTTGGTCGTTTAACACATGATCTGGATTTTCTGATTGCGCTCTATATATTTCATACTCCTCCAGCGCGTCCATTAGCTTGCCCTTCTTACATATGTGTAGTGGACGGAAATTATTTTCAAAGTTTGTGTACGAATGTACTTCTTCCGTTATGTGGCGTGCGAAGTTGGATTTGTCAACGGCTCCACGGTTACTTGGGAGATGTTCCTTATATCGTTTTTTAAATTGTCTCCCGGTTTGTCCTATATAAAAGCATTCACACTCATCGCAATTTATTCTGTATACACCTGTCTGTTGCTCTAACGGTGTTGCTTTTTTTGGTTTTAGTAGGTTTCCAATGTTATTCGAGGCGCGGAATGACATGGTAACATTTATCTTCCTCAGTATGTTGGTCAATATGTTAGGTAGGACTACTCCATATTCTGTGGATCTGAATGTTTTTTAAATATTTGTTTCCATTGTTGGTTTGTTCTTAAATTTGTTGTATTTTTTAAGAATCTCGTCAATCATGGAGCTTCTATACCCGTTCTCTACGGCTATATATTTTATAATATTAAGTTCTTTATAGAAAGTCACATAGACGGTTATAACTTTTTACATTTTATTCAATCTAATCAGTGACTTGGATACAGAACAATGCATTTAAATAGACAACTTTATATAATCTGTGTAAGCTTAAATCTACTTCTGAGGTAAAATTTAGCATGTTAGCATAGTAACCCTGCAAAACTGACACAACTTCCTTAATCCTATTTGTATTTAAAATAACATGGGCATGTACATCTTTCATTATAGGTAACTGATCATCTAAACTATGATATAGGTCTTGAGAAACCCAACCCAACTTCTCTAATTTCCCGTTAATTAATTCCAAATCTTGATTATCCAAAGTACCAAATAGTGTTTTCAAAAAAGTACCCCCTGAATTTATTAAACCCCTTGTTTTTCTGCTAATTTTAATGGGAATTAAAGAAATTACATTTTTAATCTCAGACAAATATGAATTTACTTCATCTTCCATGAAACTAAATTCCTCTTTAAACTTAAGTATAACTGTTTCGTCATGTTTGATATTATCAGTATAATTTCCTAGATTATACTTCTGAGCATTCAAATTTTGTTGCAAGTCCTCACTTTCTTTCAGCAGGTCTGTAATATTGAAATCCATAACACTGGTCCATTGGGATCTGGTCAATAACACATCCTGGAGCCGCTCAAACGCTATACCTTGGGTCAATGCTGTGACATGGAGGGATGTTGCCAGTATCAGTACTAACACTACTAGAACAAAACATTGTTATTAATAAAAATTCAAAATACATCATTCTTCTTTGTACGGTTTACCCAAATCTATTTTTTTCCATGATTGCAAAATAAACATAATTTTCTTATGTACCGCTACACATTGTGTTTCTAGTTGATCTCAAAACAATAACAACAACAATAACTAACTACACTTGATATCTTCATTCTATAACGATTTAGCAGCAATAACAATCCAAAATACAGTCATCAATAATAAACAATCATTTAACATAAACATAGCCATTCATAATAGTAAACATAATGTCCATAATAACATAATTTACCTTGCTAGTCAAATTAAAGCTAGATTTATTTATTCGCAGATGGACGTGAATCAGTAGTAGGCTTGCTTATCATTAAGGATTTCTTAATGTTAACATTCTTGAATGTGGCCCATGTTACTGCTGACTGCTAGTTTATTGTCATTGTGCATTGTAAGCCAGCAGCTGAGGAGTGAATTTGCAGTAGGCCTATCATATGCGTCGTAAAATTAATTACGTTTTCTATTAACAAGTTTGTTATTCATTTCAAATATTTAAACCTAAACAATTTCTTCTTAGTTAAATCTTCCTAGGGACAGGCTTCAGTAATTTTAAACTTAAGTAAATTCTTCATACTCATTTAATAAAAATAAATTGTAAATTAAAATAATTCGTAAAATAAATAAATATGTAAATTAAACAAATTTTTAAATTAAAATAGTTTGTAAATTAAATAAATGTTCAAATTAAAATAATTTTTCTTAAAATAAAATAATTTGTAAATTAAAATAATTTGTAATTAAATTATATTTTGTGACACTTACAGTCCATGTAACAGAAATATTATATATTTGGCAAGTAAATTCCCATAACGACTAAAACATAGAAGGATGGTCTGGTTGATAAAGAGACGCAATATTCAATAATAAATATTTATAATTCATATATACATATATAAATTCATTTAAGACGCAAAATAGTTAAAACACAATGATTCAAATAAACATAAAATAAAAAATAAGCAGACTGTATAATAAAGAATAAAAAGCAGACTTAAAAACATTAATGAATAAAAGTATATAATATATATAAAGTGTAGAAGAGTTCATAAAACTAAAAACAGTGGTGCGGTTGAAGAGAACAATAAAAAAAGGTAAAATAAATGGTCACGTAATGAACAATTTTAATAATTAAGAATAATAAAGTTGAAGAAAACATATGTAAAAAACAAATTATAACATAAACGTCTATATCAGTGCATGGTGTGATCTCAAACTTGTTCTGGTCGATGGTGAAACTTTGGTTGATTGAAAAGGCAATGTACCGCAAGAGTAAGGAGAAACATGGCGTTGTGTTGAGTTGGTTGGCGTGCTTTGGGAGAGAAATTCCTACAAAAAGGTGGTTTTGTAGTACAGAGTAGTAGAAATGGACGTTTCACCATAAACTGTTGATGGTGTAGCGTTAGTGTACGCTTAGGCGTCAAGATTTATCGAGTGGATACCGAGTAAATTGAACTTGTGAAAATGTGACCACGCAGGAACGTTTTTTGTGCGTCGAAGATATTTAATGTGAGGAAATATCCAAAGTTATCATATAAATCCTAGGTACAAACGTTGTTTTGAACAATTTCATGAGTATAAATGGCCATATATAATATAATAATTTCAGTCTGCATTTAAAATTTTTAAACTTTTTTACATATAATTACATTTGATTTGGAATTGCGTCTTAACCTATTCAACATAATTGTAACTTATATCTTATGTAAATTATTGATAGTTTGTTATATTTTATTTTCATCATAATGATTAATTTGTCTCTGTATAATTATTTGACTAATATGAGTGAGTAAAGAGTTGTTTCGCCACGATGTCTTAAAATTCTTTTCATTAGCCATGATCCCTATCTAGTGTGTACTTTCACAGTCAAGAACGCATAACCTGAGAAATTAAGAGTAAATAAGAATTTTTATAAGTAATGAATATGCATAGTAAAGTCAAGAAAGCATAGAGATATGTTATATGTGGAATATTAATTTTTTTTTAAGAGTTAAAAGTGAAGAAGTTTTGTAAGGTAAAATAAAGGAGGTATTAAGGTGAAAAGTGGATTTATAAGTTGGAGCTAAGGTGAGTTATATGGTGAATAATTTTTGTAGTGGAGGTTAAAGAAAGATGAGTATTTTTGTAGTTGAAGTTGAATAATAAGCGAAGAGTATTAGAGGCAATTAAGAGTAATGAAGTGTAGGTGAGTAATAATCCACATATAACGTTTTTTATTAGTTTGATCAATTTTTTTTTATCTTTCAAGTTTTTCGACGTTACATCATTTTTTTTAACAGTTTAATCAATTAATTTTATTTTTATAACGCTTAACGTTATAATTTGTAGATTCGTCCGTCAAGATCTAGAAGTATGAAAATATAGCGATAGTAGGAGGGGTTGCAAGGTGCGAAACATATAAGAACTACTGGTCCATACGTCTATAGATTGCCCAATAGTTTAATCTTTCCCGACGAATTATAGTTCTGTTTGCTAATTTTATAATTTATGACACATCAAAATGCTAGTATTTGACTATCCCATAATTAATTGTCTATGAAAAGTGTCAAATGAAGTGTAGCCACTTGTGTACCCGTCGTCCAACATCACGGCATGGGTTATGCCCAAGACTTACTCAGTTCGGCCAAGGGCCCCATGTCGCTAGTCAGACTATTGGCACATGGTGACTAAAAATTTCCTTTAAGATTATTTTTACATATATGGGCTATTTTTTTCCCCCTTTATTATTATTACAATATTTGCATATGCAAAACGAAATTCAGCCTTCAGCAGTACATTTTGTCTCTATAATAACACGGATTTCCCTGACTATTCAAGAACATTACCCTTGTTTATAACCGTCCCCTGTGAAGAATTCTATTTTTTCCATAAATTCGCTGAGGTGTAGTTACACGCACAAGTCTGTTTGAGCCTCTGGCGGAGTACCGGATATATGCGGGTAGCAGCGTGGATAATACACCTTCGGGCCATTCCTTAATGACTACGTTTACAATTATTTGTACCTATATACAACATTTGCAACAATGACATGAGTAACATTTCATACTTAAATTACATATCATAAACAATCTTAAAAACTATTCTAACAACTTTGACTTATTTCGGCATCTTTATTTCTCAATGTACATCTACTAAAGCTCATCTTCCCTTTAACATGTTATACGAACACAAACATAAACAAATCAACTTAATTTTGTCTAGCTATTATGACTCAGCATCTCCGTTCTGCAACTCACAGCATTTTACTTCACTAACACATAGTTAAGTGTCTATTGATTCTGACATAATACTCATACAACTTTTGAACTTTATAACGTTATTGATTAATTGTACTCGTATTGATTGTATTGACTTTCCCCTTTTATTCCATTATATAATCGTTGAATTTACTCGGTAATCGGCGCATCCTAGTCCGTTTGGCTAACTTATTTGGTTTATTAATTATCTCTGAAGGAGTAACAACTGTCGAATCGGCAACTCCTGTATCTCGTCCTATTGTTACGGGTCTATCACGTGCGTTGACACCTTTGCTGGTACATGGCATTACCTCATCGTAAACATTATCTCAGTTTCCTGCCGCACTTTGTTGGTCAGGATTTATAGATCTTCCTTGTGCAACGTCGTCAAAACATTCGTTCTCTATACATTGCGTGTTATCTTTCAAGGCTCCTTTCTTAAATTTGGTTATTAATTTATTATTATGCAAGATCAGACACGGTTTAATTCTGTTGATGTGTACGATTTTTTGCTTATTTCTTACTTTCAACTTAATATTAAATTTTGATAGTATTTCTATAATTTCAAAAGGTCCAGTCCACAAACGAGATAGTTTCTTCACCCTTGATTTCCCAATTTTTGGTGTATGTAAGTACACTAATTGTCCTATACTATATTTAGTCTACTTTGCATTCTTATTATATTGAAAACGCTGGCTTCCCTTTGTTTTCGTTGAAATTTATCCATACATTGTTTAGCTAATTTAAGCCTTGATCTTAATTCTTCCACGTGGTTGTCAAAAATCTCAGTATTTTCACCTATGTCTAAATTACTCTCAAACGGTGTAATCATTTTCCGACCAAAGATTACAAAAAGAAATTTTATCTTAATAATTTACAATGTTAGTGAAAAACTTCATTAAATAGAAACCTTAATTTTCATACCTTCTATACCATATAGAGCCATGTCACAGTCAAAATTCTTCCCCTTGCGCGTGCAAGTGGAGTCAATCACCTTCTCTTTTTGCAAGAAAATCACTTCTGACACCAAATGTAAGGAGGCGGCAGTTTTGTTCCGTGGAATGAAACACAATTTTCCAATTACATATTTATTCCAAACAACAAGTAAAATTTAACTGCTCTCACACGTGTAACCGGTCCGACATTTCAACCCAAACTGCCTGTCTACCCAATGTGACTTCAGTTCACCGTCCTCACGTTAATTCAGCAATTCGGCACATTCCAATGAAGCCAATAAACTCTGAATTCCAACTAGAAGTTGATGTACTGTCTGTAATCTTATTTATTACTTATAACTATAGACCTGCCACGTCACACAAGGAGAAGCAGAATAGGTGATTCTGCTGAGGGTTTTGTTACAGCAATGAAATGTTGAAACCATTTAGTAAAAATTTTTGTCTGTATTCAACCAGACGGGTGGCACGATGCGATAGTCCCTGGTGGAGCACCTCTAAGAAGTTGCTCATTCATGTTCTTCCTCGGGAATATCACAAGAGGCGGGACAAAGTCACCTCTTGCACGCATACAGGGAATGATTGTTACCAGAGAACCTCTTTCAGCTGAAGTAAGGGACCCAATTTGTCTCTTTCCTTTTAGGCCTACTACACGGGGAACTTTACTTTGAACCACAGACAAACCAGTTTCGTCTACATTAAATATCCTGTTTGGAGGATAGTTGTATTTTTTTAACACGACATCGATCAGGTCAAAAAACTTGTCTACTTCCTCTTTATTAAAACCCCTGGCTCTGGCAAAAGATGTACCCATTGGTTTACGAACTGAAAGTTTTGGTTTACTCTTCATAAACACGTAGAACCAGTCTTTGCCAGCACTGTTGTCCTTAAATGGATGGGATCTGTTATTGCAAACCGCAAATTGATAGGCAAGACTGCAGACATCTATTTTTGTGAGCCCATAGAACATGGCCTCCATCTCAAATAAGTATTTCTGTAACTCGCCTTCCAGTTGTTTAGGAAACACTGGCTTATGGCCAAGAGTAGTAGAAGCTGCTACTTTTGCATTTTTCTCCTTACTGTTAACAAGGCGGAAAAGAGACGCTCTGGGAACATGGAATTCCTTGGACGCCTTAAGGTACCCCATCTTCTTCTCAGGAACAGTTTCTATAGCCTTAGCCATCTACGTCTGACACCAAAGCTTCCTCTTCTTTCCCTCGTCTTCTTTCTTTCTAGGCATATCTGAAAATAACACAGTCAAAAACATTTTATTCCATTCAAATGTATTTAGCTTTTAAAAAATGTAGCCTACTTTGGTTTTAAATTAGGATATATTACTATTTATATAGTTAATATTTATTGTTTTGCTATCAATATTAACCCTTTAAACTCATTTTTTAACTTTATGCTTATTCAATATATTTTGTCGGGTTATATGGAATACTATACTTTTACATCGGGTATTATGAAACACCTAGTATTCCATAATATCCGACAGGCCATCTTGGAAAATTAACCTTTAAACTGATGGACAAAACATTGTCAGCTAAAAAACTACCACAGTATTACAAACTACAGTTATTTTAGTATAAATTATGCTTAAAATTAATGTTCAAGTCACATGTGTACTAGTAGATTAAAATGTTTGAAAACTTACCTTCAAAAACTTTTGAAAACTATAAAATACGCTTTGTTCTGTAGCGAGTGGTACGGCAACAGCAATCGGTCAAGTCTCACTGCACTGCATCATGGGAGTCTTTCTTGAGTAGTTCATGATATTCCCACGAGAAAGCAGCAACAGAGCCAAAATCTCAGTATTCCATATTTCCCGACTATTCCATAATACCCTCCTCTCCTCTACATATAAACAATATTATGTTTAAACATACTGTACAAAAATTAAGTTCCTGTACCAATTTTTAGACCGTTTAACGATTACGCCTATAAAAATATATCAATAATATTTACGGTAAAACTGGTTTGACTGTGAGTTATTGTGAAAATTTGGTGAGTTATTAATCAAATGATGTAACAGACATTCTAAAATAATTAAAAAACGTTTTTTTCATAATTTCTTAATCCTCAGTGACAGCACTAAAGCACCTAAAATAGGCCTTTGAACGTATAACGTATGAGCCTGGACTTGAACGTGCATTCTATTTCTCCTTTTTTACTTTGCGAATTTAATAAGTATAAAATTGTGTAATAAAATAATAATATAAACTTACCTTTTTTATTCTTATCTTCATTTGGAAACTGCTCCCAACCCTCAATAACAATTGTAGCAACTTTTCCACAATTTAGATTTGACATCTCTATTGCTGTAATCCTTTAAATTTATATCCCAAAGAGGTCTACGAAAACTAATTTCATTGATAAAAATATCAGTGTCAAAAGTCATGTTTATTAAAAAAAGAGAAACAAGTTAACACTGAACCAGCATCAAAGCGCACATAAAGCAGGTGGAGCAGAGAAGGGTGGGGGAAGACATGTAGCGACCTGTCGCCATGCGTGGCCGGCTCCATAAGATAACATGGGGAGCGTATTTGTCGCCGCGACCAGAAAACGCTCTCGGTCACGGGTCGCCTAGCGTGGCCGTATCTATATCATTCAATGCATTTCACATTTTTTCTTTGTCGCGGCGACCAGGTCGCCTAGTGTGGCCGTAACCTAAGGTATCAATTAAATTTTGCTGCCATTATGCTTTGTTGCAAAGCTTTTGAAGTGCAGTTTGCAGCATTCATATGTGCTTGACAAGCTTTATAAAATGACTCATGTTTGTTTGGTACCAAGTCACAATTGTTTTATATACCGTCAAGCGGGGCTACTTTGGAATGAAATTTTAGTTTTTTGCATGTAAATTCCAAACTTTTTGTTAGAATCAAACCATTTTAATGGTGTGATTAAAGGTCACAATAGTGCATGTAATGAAGGTATTGATTAATTTTCTTATCAATTTTTTGTTCCTAAAAAAATTAAAAACCATGCGTTTCAAGTAGCCCCATCGTTGGGGCTACTTTGAAACAAGCACTATAAACCTTAATAACTTTTTACTATGAATTGATGGGGCTAGTATGATATAGGCATTATTAAAATGGTGGGGCTTTTTGAAACAGAACCATATAATAAAAATTTTATTTGGACAAAATTTAAAAGTTTCGTAGAACCTCTTCTCATCTTACCTCCAGAATTTGACATGAACCTTTTAAAAAATCATATCTCAGCAGCTGTTAGGAATAAATGAAGCGGTGAGATTAAAAAGGAAAACATTCCAGTGAATCTAATTTTTGGGGAAACACAAAAAACTCTATAGGAACCAAACTACAGCTGTAAGACAAAAAAGTACAATTGCAAAGATGTTTATTATAACCATGGTAATAATAAAACATAAGCCTTTTTAAGTTATTTTCAACGGTTTAACCCTGAGAGTCAAATAAAACTGCCGGAATGTTTTCCTTTTTAATCTCACTGCAAAAAAGGGCAGAAAAACGTTTTGAAAACCTTTGTTTTTTTCAAACAACATGTTTATATATTGTGACAAAATATAAAGTTACTGAATACATGTTTAGATTTTAAAAAGATTTTAAAATGACAATATCAAAATATGTTATTAGGTTGTATTGTAAGTCCTTCCTAGTCATCATCGTCGTCATTCTGTTCGCCGTTGGTTCGTTCAGCAACTACTGTAGGCCACTTTAAAATATTGTCATAAAATAGTCTGAATTCTTCTGGCACATAATGTTTTACTTTAGGTACATCATCTAGTTTGGCTTTCTTAATAGGAACCTTTCCATCATAGACTTTTTCAGTTGGGAGGATTACTTCTCCCCCTTTGTAAAGTTTGAAAATACTATCATTTTTGACACCATCAATGAATGGACGAGCAATCACATACCCTCTTTTAGCTGCAAAAAAAGATAAATGCTTATATGTGCTAATTTTGAATGGTTCCTTGGTTCGTAGGCTCTGACATGTTTTTTTGAAACATTTTGGCCACCATTTGTTAAAGTCAATAATATCTTGGTTTTGCACTATTTTAACAATGAACTTAGGCTCAGTTTTTTTTGCTGTTCCTATCATGTTGTCGTACTGGTCAGGGGAGTACACTCTATCGTGGCGACGAATGATTCTCTTTATAATTCCAAAGTCACGGTCACAAGGTAAAAAACTGTGGCCTCTAGTTGGAAAAAAAACATGAATCTCATTAAATCGCTGTAAAAGAGTTAGAGATAAAAAATACCTCACCATAGTCTGGTTTCTATTTTGCCCAGGGCACGCGTCACTAAAAACGTAAAGAGTTTTTACTTGCTCATCAACACTGTTATGTAAGTAGTCATTTAACATGGAACACACATCGTTCGCACCTTTCTTTGCAACTCCCTCATAGTATGTATACATTGTAGTCTTGTTACTACCTAAACTATGGACACAAAAGACATAGTGCCATAGCTTTCTGAGATAAAACATCTCCTGAACAGGCATACATGGCAAAGGAAGATTCTGCATAAAATCGAAGCACACTGCATGGACATCATTTCTATTTTTGCATAACTCAGTGATTTCTTTAATTTTTTTGTAAAACTTACATGCCCTTCTTTTATGGACCATCAACTCAACAGTAGCAGTTCGTTTTGCGTTCTCATTCAGAACTGGAGATTTTATTTTTGTACTAAGATCCTCGCATGTTGAGCACACGTCAACTTGTGGTCTTCCATAACGGTACCCATAATTTTCTTTGTAGTAATTCAGAAAGTATTCATATTTGATGGTTTCTTTAAGATCAGGATGTTTTTCCAGAAACATATCATGCATGATTTTGCATGTGAGGCCAGCCTCAAGGTAAGTTACTTCAACAGATGAGTAATGAGAGGTTTTTTTGGGGTACGATTCGATGTGCTCATTTAACTTAATTAAAACGTCATTTGGAATCTTACCAATTGGAACGTTCCAAATTAGTATGATTACCGTGTCTTCCCCTCATGTCCATAGGCTGTTCACCTTTAGCTAAAATAGATGTTAAACGAAAAACCATTTTACTAGTTACTGCATGTAAGCTCAAGTATGCCTTGCGGCAAACTTCAATCCTGTCACCATCAACCATGTAGTATTTAAAAGATGAAGCAAACTGTTTTGAATCTACAGATGTAGGCCTATGCCGTTGAACATTGGAGCGCTCAATTAAGCACATCAAATAAGTGTCTCGTTCATTTTTAGGCCTGCCACTGTAAACACTATTAAGTATCTTTAGTTTTTGATCCTCAGTAAAGTTATTGGTACACTTCTTCTTACATTCACAATCAGGACCAGTAGTCTTTTGCTCTACTAACCTTCCAGAAGTTGTTACAAACTCCAATCCACTCAGTCTAGCAGCTTTCATTTTAGCAACAGCATTTCCTACTCCTCTCCTCTCTCCCCCTTTCCTCTTCTTAGCAGGGCTTTCTTCATTTTCTGATATTTCAGCCATAGTGTTTTCACAATAATTCAAATTCCTTGAACTTTCACTGGTAATAACACACTTGCATACAACTTTTACATACTTTCATAACCTAACAAGAAAACAACTACAAATAAAGACATGTTCCATAACATTAAGCTACCACTATGCGCCCTGGTGGCCGAACAATGTACTACTGCTCACTGAGGTTTAAAAGGAAAAGATTCCAGGAATGTTTTCTTTTTTAATCTCAGTCTAATTTTTAAAGGCCTGCTAAGGCATTAAAATGTGGAGGAATGTTTTCTTTGTTAAGCTCAGAAGATGCATCTATGTCTAAAAAACAAAATGGCTATCTCAACTCATTTTGTCAATTTTTTGGAATGTTTTCTTTTTACTCTCACCGCTTCAAATAAATAACTTAACATAAAATATGTAGTCAAATGTATGTATTTAAAAAAAAAAAAAAAAAAATAGCTCCTTGCTGTAAAAAGAAAAGGAAAAAATATAAACACTTTAGAAAATGGGCGTTTTTAGCCACTTCAAAAAATGTCTTAAAATTTCACATACTTTGTTTATGAAATAACTACCACTTTGTTTGTGATATTAATGGTTTAAAACTAAATCAAAAGTGTTTCACTGTATGTTATAGCCTGAAAACTTTGTTGAAAAGTTCAAACGGCCCCTTCTGTCCATAATTGGCTCACAAATAGCCTTCAAAATACAGCAATCATGTTCGGTAAAATCATTTTGCTTTGGTATATTGTCAATGTCCTCTTTCAAAGGCCACACAAATAAGTTTCTTTCTCTTCTTAAGAATTTGACACTGTAATTCACATCATTCTCTGATAAAATCTGTTCCAAAAAGTGTAAAGCAGTTTTTTGCTTTAGTCATATTGCAGTAGAACTCACTTGCCGCACTTAATTTCTTGATCCTCTTCTTCTGGTTCAGATCCCAACAATGATGCAGTCATTACTGAGTCATCATCAAAAATTTGTTCTTCTAATTCACTTTCAGAACTTGTTTCATTACCTTTTTTCTTCTTTTTGGAAGCTGTCTTGTGCTTAGTGAAACCACCGGTACTGATTGAAGGAATGGTTTTTACAGCTCCGTCATAGACATCACTTTCTAGTACTGTGTGATCAAAGACGTGATTGAAAGTAAATGACTATTATCACTTATAATACTAGCTTTTTTACAGCTCCGTCATAGACATCACTTTCTAGTACTGTGTGATCAAAGACGTGATTGAAAGTAAAT
>JAGFPH010007398.1:0-12626 GCA_018207615.1 Philaenus spumarius | reverse complement strand
TGATTTATTAAAGTAGGAGATTAACTAATAAATATTATTATTATTATCTAGAGAGAACAAATTTGAAACAAACACGTGAATTAGGCCTGTATAGATGCACTAAATATTTTGAAAAACAACCCCCTTTATGGCCAAAAAACCCCAAAAATCAGTTAATATTATTATTATTATTATTATTAGCTAAACGAGAATTCTTAGAAACATGCTGTTTTTTGCATATGGTAGGGTACATTAAAGGCTACAAATAAGCCAAATTTTATCAAAATCGTTCTAGCCGTTTTTTTATAAAAAAATTATAATTGATTTTTTGGGGGTTTTTTGCCAAAAAGGGGGTTGTTTTAAAAAAAAATTTCAAACCCGTTTTTCGTGCATCCATACATGCCTACTTTACATGTTTGGTGCAAATTTGTTTGAAATCGATTGAATATTTTTCGCTCTAGCTTTGTATACATACAGACATATACATACAGACATATACATACATACAGACATTTTGTAAAAAAACATTTTTTGGACTCAGGGGGTCCCAAAACGGATATTTCCACAAAATTCTCAACATCGATTTTTTTTGCGATCACTATACTTTCTCTGTATAGTATAGTGAGAAAGTAAAAGGGTTTGAATCATTATTATTGTATTTTGTGTAGCGCTAGTCTATACGGTTTGTTATTAAATAGGTTCAATCCTCTTTCAATGTAGTGACATAGTATGTTTAATTTTTGAGCATACAGTATTACATAATAAAATTAGTAATACTTAGGTAGTTTTTACAAGGAATGTATTTATATATCAAGCTATATGTCATTAAAAACTTGCATTTTACTACAGAGTAAACATACTTTAAATCTGGTCAGAAAGCTTTTGGCAGTCATTAAAATAAACTAGGAGAAACATCAGTGAGCTTCGCATGCATATACCCTTATAACCTCTGCGCAAGTATTTTATAAACTTTTGCATTAAACTTGTAAGTACTCTAACTAATGATAATAAATGGGATTAATAATTGTTTAAATCAAATTATTAAGTAAATGATATATAACAAGAATTATAAGAACTGTTAAAAATAACCAGCATAATTTAGGTTCTCTTCAATATAAATCTAACCTACACACTACCCAATCAATTATTAATTGATTGAAATCATGAAATCAGCTGTTAATTGAAACAATATAAGTAACAGGTGATTATTGTACCAACACTTAACATCGTCAATGTGCTCTTCTATGTCTTTTATATAGTCAAATGTTTTTTTTAAAACTTATTATACAAATTATATCTCCTAGGATCCTTGAAATAAGTTTGAGTACAATTTTCTGCCAATCCTAACGAACACTTCACTTAAGTTTGTCGACTCGTTTCAGAGTTCCTTCATTATCGAGACCTATTTCAGTAGGTCTCGATAATGGAGAAACTCCGAAACGCGTCGACAAACTTAAGTGAAAGTGTTACGTTAGGATTGGCAGAAAATTGTACCGTACTCAAATTTATTTTTTTAAATATTTAAGATTTTTGACCATACATTTTAAATATTTGGAGATATAACCAAACTTTAAAGACAAAGTATGTATATTTAAAAAAAAGCATTATTTGGTATTTAAGTAGAAATAAGTAATATTTACACTAGATCTGATTGTTAGGTAATAATTTTACATATTGTCATTTTATATTTATCAAAAATTCTATATTATTACTGTTGGAAACTTGAAGTTAAGTACTCGAATTAAATTTTGATAGAACTCCATATATCATAAGCAAAGTTTGGTAAAATTGTTAATTCTGAGTAAAAAAAAAAAAAAAAAAATACAAAAATCAATTATGAAAACCGATTACAGCCGCCAACTTAAAACAAAACCATAAAATCAAAACTTTTAAAATGTTCTTTTAAAATATATTTATAATAATTTAATTGGGTAACTCTCAACTACAGTAAATATTTCTTTAAAAATCACAACCACGTCCATAATATACTTTTTGGGCCATTGGAATTTGAAAACAAATATTTCTCTTAGATTAATTTTAGTTGCAAAATATTGAAGTTTTAGCTAATTTTAATACCAAGCTAAACCGATTCTGGTATTAAAATTAGTTTCTATAACGATGGATTGACCATACTTGAAAACATTTTTGTTGAGATATTTGCCATGTTAGTTCTGGTTAAAAAAAATAATAAAGAGGAACCCAAAACTAGAATACTAGAACTGAGACGTTTGGAAAACAAAAACCTAAGTATAAAAGGATGAGAGAAACCACTGTCACAAGGCACCGGCGTACAAAGAATGAATCTTATTTTTTTTAGGTAAGACAACATAGGTCTAGTTTTATTGTTTCTATTTATTTTATACATGTGTTAGTTCTTCACTAGACAACGAGAGTTTATTTATACTCTCAAAATGTCACGTATTACTTCCTATACAAAAATGATTGCAAATGTTGTAACAACAACCAACAACAAAATGTAATAATAAACCGATTAGTTTACTGCCTATACGTAAAGTTCCCAGTTATACTATTTTCATTTAAATGTTTTGTAAAACATTCATTATTTAAATGTGTATGGTATAAACCATATTAAAAACCAAAATAATATTATAGTACACTTGCATATCTATTTTATAACAGAAAAAATATTGTCTAATTATTGTACTTCTAAAATAGTAATTTTAAAATAATCAAGTAGTCTAGCCATAATTAATTAGAACTCCTATTTTCCATATGTTGCAAAGAATAAACCATTTAAAATATAATAATATCAACATATTATATCCATTTGTTTTCTTAAACCCTTAATATTAGAATTTACACAGTTAATATAGCCAGGTAATAAATGTCAATACAATTATATCTTTAGCTTAATTTCACGCGCTCTGTAGATATCTTAAATACTCCCCTTCAAAATTCGCACTTTGCTGGTGACTGCTATTAAAATCATTTATAAAACTCATAATATGAAATAATCAGAGCAGCCCTACAGCATTTAAATTATAAGTTTAACATATTTTGATGGTGAACACAGTACATCTGGCTAAGTATTCACTCAGTTATGTTATTTATAAACATATTACACAAATTAAGGCTACGTGGTTTCATAACAACTGTATACTGTATTTCATATTGATAAGTCCACTACAGTCAGATAGATCTAATTTAAGCTTCATTGCGGTATATACATTGTAATTAAAGTCATTAGCACAAGTTTGGAATATTATCGTCAAAGTCAAAGTTTTGTGATGTTCAGGGTTTAGAAAATAAAATATAAGTAGAGGGTAATGTCCGTTTTTTGGTAATTAGTATGCCAGAGTTCGGCTTCTTACTTTTAATAGTCGTGGATGACAAATGGTGACTATTTTGAGCCTTAGGAGTGCGTTTATAAAAAAAGGAATTTAATTTAAAAAAACATACACCGCATCTAACAACCATCCGAACAGTGCGTACTAGAGCAAACGAAACAGTTCAGCCAAACACTGAAACCCCACAATTTTTTACTAAAGAAACTAAGGAGAGTGTTTTTTCATTTTTCATTTAACTATTGGAAAAGTGAACAAATTCGATATAGATTGAAATTATATATCATAATCAATGTTTGTTAAAATTCTAAGTTTTGAGTAAAACTGTTAATTAGTAATAAATAAAATACGCAAACCGTTTATTGTCACCAACTTGAAACGGGAACAAAAAATATATAATTAAATTTTCAAACGATACTAGTAAACATAGGTATAAAATGATGATACCTATGTTTGAATTAAAAATTTCTTCAAAGTTGCATCCACTACCAAAATATGAATTTTAGAGCTCTGAAATATGAAATAATATTTTATGTTTAGATTTTGTCATTTCAAAATAGTTAGTTTGCTCACTATGGTATTAGTATGGTGGCCTCTTACACTTTGAATGTGTATATTGACTTGTTTTTTGTTGTTTTTTTCTTTAAAATACTACATCAAAGCTTAAAACATTTAATTAACTATACAAAGTACAGTATAAACCTTAATAGAACTAAAAATAATACAATATAACATTCGCACATTATTTGTGTAATTTATGGAAAATTAAAATTATTAATGTTTTAAAATAACAAGATATAGTAAAATAATAAACATTTACCAGATTAAGTAATGATTCCAAAATTTCTAATAAATAGTATAGACCCAACATATTTATAGTTTATCTCTTTTACATCTCTTTCGTTTATCTCTAATGAATTAAAATGTTTATTCATCCTTAAAAATCCACCTGTAGAGAAAGTATTGCAAATTCTTTAAAAACTTTTAGATTTTTTACAATCTTTACAAATCCATAATACAAATTTGAATTTATTCAGGCTATCAAACGTAACATATAGTTAAGGAGCTTATAATATTCGCCAAAACTTAATATTTTCTCGTTTACTCAACTATGTTATTGACTCTTTAAATTAAAATAACAAAAACATTCCTTATGATCGCCTATTTTAATTTACAGCTTTCCTTCAACTCTTTATATTGTTTCTCCTTATGATATTTCAAAAGTCGCATGGAGTATTGTAATGTAATAGTATTTAAAAATGGCATGTACTTCAAATCACTGACTTCTTTAAATCTATTTAAATCAACTTGTTTTTAATTGTTGCAACTACAAGACGAGATGTAAACTTATGTCTAAATACGTAACAGCTACTGTTTAAATAATGTTATGCCATTGTTCTTTTACAGTTAGTTAATGTATCAAGTTTATGCAGGGCCGGCGCAAGGACCATGCGGAACATGCGGACGCATGGGGCGCCGCCAGGAAGGGGGCGCCGAAGCGCCGGCAAAAAGTCAAGACCAAGGCGCCTTCAAAATTTACGGAATTTTTTTTTGCATCGAAAAATGTTTGCCTAAAGACGTGGCCGCCCTTTTTGGGTTTTAAAAGAAACTCCCTATTTCTGTTTAACGTTATTTTTAGGGACAGACAACCTACACTCCTACACTGCTGTAGGGCACCATCCTTTCAGAGTCGGCGCCCTTTAGTTTCAGTGAAAAATTCGCCCCCCCCCCCCTAAAACCGCGACCGCCCTTTTCGGGAATTAAAAGAAATGCCATATTTCTTTTCGGCGCCTCTTTACGGACACAAAAGACCACATACACCAGTTTAAGGCGCCATCCTTTCAAAATCGGCGCCCTTTGGTTTCAGTGAAAAATTTGCCCCCCTAAAGACGATACCACCATACATTTTATACTAACTTCACTAACATTAATAATGTAATAATTATGTGTCAATAACAACAGTATAACATCTATTTATAGCCTGTTACCGGTATCTATTTATAGAAGTTAACGGATTTCCGATTTCTCTGCTCCTTAATTACCTGGTATGAGATTTTGTATAGAGTGAACTTGGTTAGTAAAACACTTCAGAAAAAAGAAGTCAATCTTCCAAGTACTCTCAAACTCATTGAAAATGCCAAAGAGTTTCTGAATGGTATGAGGTCCGAAAATGGACTTAATAGTGTAATGACCGACGCAAGGGAGCTGGCTGAAAAACTAAATGTTGCACCGGAATTCCCCATTGAAGTCCAAGTGAGGCCAAGAAAGGTGAAACGGCACTTTTCGTATGAGAGCGAAGATGAACCTGTTAAGTCCGGGAAAGAGTTCTTTAAAGTAGATTTCTTTTTTGTTGCTTTGAACAAGGCAATAAACTCTTTAAATGAAAGATTTGAACTATTACGGGACCATGGCAACCATTTAAAGTTTCTTTATGACTTGAAACTGGTAGGGGGGGCTGAAAAATAAAGAACTTAAAGAAAAGTGCAAGAATCTAGAAGCTGTATTGACAGAAAATAATAAGAGCAGCATAAATGGAGAGGACCTCCTGAAAGAGATCGTTATCACCTTTGCTACCTAAAGATAATTAGCCTGAAGCAACACTAAGTTTTCTGACTCAAAACGGAATGATTGATATTTTCCCGAATGTATTTATTGCTTTAAGAATTCTTCTTACGCTCCCAGTCTCAGTAGCCAGTGGAGAAAGGAGTTTTTCAAAACTCAAAATAATAAAAAACTACCTGCGTTCAATCACGTTTCAAGAACGACTTAGTTGGTTGGCAACACTAGCGATTGAGAACGACGTTCTCAACTCATTGGGCACAGATACAATATTGAGAGACTTCGCCAAGATCAAGGCAAGAAAAGTCCGATTTTAGTTTTTTCTCATTTAATTTAGTTATGCCATTTTTCTTGGATGTGTGTGATATTAATGTAAAAACTTAACATTAACCTCAATCTTATAATGTCACCGAATTACCGATGTCACCTTATCTTATTGACAATTATACATAACCCTTTACCTTTACCACGTTGTCATGATGTTACCAAATTGACTTGTGATATTGTAATGTTAATCTTACAATGTTACCTTTTGATGTTAAAAAGTTAAAATTATGTAAAATAAATATTGTAATATGATTAATTTGGTGCTTTCAGTATTCCACCCTCCCACAATTAACTTTCTATTTTATCATACATTTATTTTATTAAGACCGAAGCTATATATATATATATAATACACTGTATATGTATAGAAAATATTTTATATTTACTTTTATTTTTTAAATTGTTGCTCAATGTTATATTTTTATCTTATTTTATTTTATTTTATATAATTAAATAATTTCAATTGGTATACATTTGATAATGTACCCATTTTTTATTGCAATAAGGAGGTATATAAATACAGTATATATACATATATAGGGGCGGAGGAGGGTTGTTGTGTATAGAGGGGGGGGGGGCACCAAAAATGAATCTCGCATGTTCAGGAAAAACTCCTTGCACCGGCCCTGAGTTTATGTAAATTTAAACTAGGACATAACTTTTACAAAAATATGAAATCAATCAAGTTTAATATCTATATGTATTTTAAGTATTTTTACGACTAAGCCATAATCAATTCAAATGTAACTATAATTAGTCGTTACACAATATATCAGTTTTCGAATTTACAAATACAAAAAATGGTTACAATAAATGTAATTATTGTACTTCTATCTTCCATTTTACATACATATACAATAACATACAAATAAAACTAAATATTCCGAAATTTTCTATGATACTTATTTATAAGTTTCCTATTTAATCAAAAAGTTTATTTGAACTTTAATTTTGCCTATATTTATCATTCGAGTACGGTACTCAAATACTTGTTACAAATCTGTTAAATACTTATTAGATTTCGTCAAAATAGTTGTTCTTGAAAGGAGTATAACAATACTTGACTACTCTACAAATCTGTAAAAACTATATGATTAAAATTTTACTTGTCATAAGTTATCATAGTGTGTTTCATTTGTGAGCATGATAAAGCAAACAATATTTTAGTTTAAAAAGTAAGCAATGTTTAGGTAGTTTTTTCAATGGGTTTATTTATATATATCAAGCATATTTAATTTTAAACTTTCATTTTAGTACAGAGCAAACATACTTTAATTCTGGTCTGTATAAGCTTTCATAACCATTGAATACACTAGGAAAAATTCAGTTTGCTTGGCACACTAACCCTCTTACAACTTCCAAACAAGTATTTTATAAATCTCTTGTAATAAACTTATAGGTTAGCCTAATCTAAAGATGGTAATTAATATTAAATATCTGAATCAAATTATTAGGTAAATGAAATAAAAAAGAATCTTAAGGAAGTTTAAAGGAGTTCTCTTGATCACAAATATAACCAATACATGAAAAATATATATAATTAATTAATTGATTCAAAGTATACAATCAGCTGTTAATTGAAATATAATATTAAACAGATGATTAATGTATAGCACTGAACTGATGTTCAATGAGCTGATCCATACATTTTTAAAAGTCAAATAGCTTTTTTTAAACTATTTTATGATTAAAATTTCTTTAAATTATTTGTAAATTTTAGAATTTACAAACAAAATAAATTAGTTTTTATATTTAACTTTTTTAAACCTTTGAAATTATGTAACACTTAAAATGTGTTTAAATATCATAACACATATAAATATCAATATAGGCAAATTTTGAAATAGGGTATATAATTTTCACTGAAGTACCCAGTTTGTTGTATGTTCTTTTAAAATAAGTAAATTAGTATATTATCATCTTTAAATTTTCGGATTTTTGTTTCTTATTTACTAAAGTTTAATTCAGATCTACAAAACACTTCATCATTAAAATGTTTGTGAAACCTTTCCCAGTTAAAAAAAAACGTATTTTTCCACAAAAACTAATTTTTAAAAGCGTTATCACCATATTTTTGACTTTAACAGTTAACGCCTTGATGTTAATTTAAATTCAGAACCATGTTCATAAGCATGCCATCCACCCCCCACTACTAACACTAACACTAGTTTAGTCTGAACGCAATACATTTTAATTTTACAGCTTGCTCTGAACTTATAAAATAATTAACCTACATGTGTGAACATATGATTTTAATTGCTGTATATTTATTTCTTCTAAAGCTTATTCCAAACTTACAAATAATTTTAGTAATCAAATGTTTGTAAACAAATTCCCTATGCAAATACAAAAATGTGATAACAGACAAAACAAAATGTACAAAGACGTGATCGACTATATTCAAACGAAAGGAAGTTTGTCCACACTAGATATTTAATTAGTCTCTACAATTTTATTATTTCGTTCCGAAGTGAAGCCGCTAAGGGACCCTGTTCCCGTTACGAAGTAAGTAGGAAAAATACAAGATAGCTGCAGCCCTGACGGAGGCGGCCAGGGTTTATAAGGGTAGCCTCAGGTAGTCCCGAGTATACCGGCCAACCTGAAGTATACAGACTATAAACTTAACAACATTAGTGAAATGTGCTGAAGCTTCTTTCTTCATTCTTATATACGGTACCAAATTTGACTGACCTGTTATGGAACTAGACCTAAGGGTGACCTTTGTTAGTTTTACAAGGGCAATAAAACCTAAATATAATGAAAAGAATTCGCCGACATTTACTAAAGACGATGCTGTGGAAATGTTTCATCTATTAAACAATATTTAAACATGTCGTATAATTTTACTTAAGGTTCTTACTTTTCTATGATACTTATTTATATAAAATAAATAACTAATGAGCTTGACTTGTGAGAAAGTAACTTAGATAAAATAAAACCTGAACACAAAATCTCACAATAAATACGTTTACTAACCTCAAACGCGTTTCAACGACAATGTCGCCATCCTCAGTGATGCACGGGCTACAGTAACTAAACTATAACTGATCTAACAGTGTGACAACGCACCTTATAAATACCTAACCAGAAGGGGCGTACCCTACTGGGGGCGTGTCATAACCTATGCTAAGGCGTTAACCACCGCCTACCGTTTATCAAATATCTTAACAATATAACTTAAATAAGATAGCTAAACTAATATTAATATTTAACAAAACATAGCATTATTACATTAATAAAGAATTCTGTAAAGGACCTAATTCATTATTCACAATTATGTTACGGTATTTGTTAATATAAAAAGTTTCCCAAGCGTCCAATGTGTTGGGTTTAGTTACATGTTTTAACAGTTTAGAATTTTCTATTTTAAAATGATGATTTTCATCTAAACAATGCTTAGCCATAGCAGATTTATCAGGCCTATTATATTTTAAATGAGAAAAGTGTTCTTTACCTCGTATCTTGATGCTTCTTATGGTCTGACCTATATACTTTTTAGGACACATTTCGCAGTTAATACAGTAAATTCCGGATTTGTCGTGTTCTTGAATTTTGTCTTTAGGATTACCCAGCATCTTACCAAGATTATTATCAGCCGTCAAAGCTACATTCAAATTTGCATATTTCGCTAACGATTTTCTAACAACATTACATAATGGTGGGGCAAACGTTGTTTTAACCCATCGTTGTTGGGGCTTGTTGCTCACAAGAGTGCACCTTGATTCCTTGATTTTCTTGAAATTCATTTTTCTTACTATGTTGTCTATTAATTCTTTAGGATACCCATTAAAAATCGCAGCACCATACATATATTTCAGTTCTTTCTCGTAGTTATCCTTAGATAACGGCAAGTTAACCAGTCTGTGAGCCATAGAATTAAAAGCGGCTCTTTTATGCGCTGGAGAATGGTGTGAGCCCTCCGTTATATATCTATCAGTATGCGTGGGCTTTCTATATACACTAAATGACAAAACATTGTTTTCCCTAAACACATTCACATCTAAAAACGGTAAGTTGCAGTCTTTTTCAATTTCCTTAGTGAACTTTATCGTGGAGTGAAATCCATTGATAGCTGTTATGTTTTGCAGGAATATGTTTTAGTATTTTAGTTATTAGAAATAGTATTTTGAATGTTAAGGTTTTGACTAGTAAGACGGACAAGGAAGTACGGTATAAACACGGAAATTGTAGCGAGGTCGCGCGAAGAGTTCGTTAAACGCGGAACACGGAACTCGCTTTGCTTTGGTTTGTTTTAAGATGACAACAAGGAAGCTAGACGGGTTATAAAGTATAATCCTAATCTAGAATCGAGGCCAGAGGATTTTGGTCGTTGGGCCAGAGTGGGTTGGTCGATAGGCCATTCTGTTAAGGTGTTGGGCCGGTAGCTAGGCCAGTCTGTTATTATCGCGTGTGGCCGGAAAAAGTGGGGCCGGTTCGTCGTGCAAAGTGCGGCCAGGAAATCGGGACTTGGAATTCAGCTCGAGATTTGGACCATCGAGATACCTGTGAAGACATCAAATTAAGTGAGCAAACCAAAGTATTTCAGTCTATAGTTAGAGTCACGTATTATTCAGAGTTTTGGGATCATTCAGATAAAAGTAACACGCTTTAGTTGCCAATACCGTAATCCAGTCTGTCTTATAAAGGTCAATACCTAGTATAAGAGATGTATGCAGCATAAGTGTAGCTAATGTGAGAAATTGTGTGTTATCTATAATTGTAAAGGCGTACAAATAAATTAATGTTAAAATAAGTATTTCCACTGAACCGCTGATGCATTATTGTTATTGATCTGTACCTATGTTGTTAATATAGTAAAGTAGAGTTTGAACCCGGGTAATAAGGGTAGCTATTTCAACCCCTAACATAGCGTCACAAAATTGATCAAGATTTTGGTTTTTATCAAATACTGCAAAAATATCATCCACATAACGAACCCATACTAGCGGAAAGTACTTCATTGAATTTTTAGCATTTATTTCAAATGAGCTCATAAAAAAGTTAGCAATAAAACTGAACAAAGGGTTTCCCATCGCGGTACCTTCATTTTGAACATAAAACTTGTTATTAAACTGGAAGCTATTTTGACACATGCACAAATTTATAAGTAGTAAAAATTCACCAACCTCACAGTCACTTAAATTGTTACAAACTAGCCACTCCTTAATCATTTCTATCGTTTCGGACACTGGAACACTTGGGTAAAGCGACACTACATCGAACGAAACCAAATATTCACTAGGCGTTAATGAAATATTTTGAACACTTTTCACAAATTCATAAGTGTTTTTTACGGCAAATGAAGGAGGAGGAGTAAGTTCTTGGAGGCGTGACACTAACCATTTAGAAATTAGATAGGTTGGCGAGTTGATTCCTGATACTATAGGCCGCATCTTCTTTCCTTCTTTATGTATTTTTGGCAAACAATATAATCTCGGTAAAACTGGATTTGAAACTGTCAGTTTTCTTCGAAGATTATTATCTACCAAACTTTTACAATTTTTCAAAGTTTCATTTGCGCTCTTTGTGAACTTTATGATTGGGTTTCTATTTTGCACTTTATAAGGTCCGTCCGCGAGCATTTCTGTAACAATTTCAGTATATTCATGTTTATCCATTATTACAATTGCATTACCTTTATCCGCCTTTAGGTAATGCACGTCTTTATTCTTTAGTTCTTTTACAACTTTACCATATTTTACATTTGAAGTTGGTGTAACTTTACGTGTTTTTTCTTTCTTTACTTCTAATTTGTTCTTTACATCAGTACGAACACTGGTTTTCACATCGAATTTCGTGAATTTCAAAGCAGTTTCGACATCAACTAACAACGATTCCTGATCTTTTACCGGGTTTTCGATATTGAACTTTAAACCTTTATTCAATAAACCTAATTCATCTTGGTTGAAACTCTCACTACTCCAATTATGAACCAACTTCTGCCCAACAAACTGATCAATATATTTATCTGAGTTATCGTTTTCAACTTCCTTTTTGAACAACGATCGTAATTTCTTATTTAAGCGTTGGATCTTTTGGTTATGTTTATGCTTAATAACAGAAATCATTTTTTCAAAACGTTCGTTGAATAATTCATAATCATAACCATCCATATTCTTAATAATAAGGAGGTGAAGTTCGAGAGCTTGAAGTTCTAAGTCCGCTTGTTTAGAATATAACAATTTCATTTCGCAGTTTAACCAATATCTTTTTGTATTTTCCTCTATCCGTTTAGCAAAATTATTAGTCGAAGGTATTTTAATTTTCATAAACTTTGGAAAAACTTGTCTTTTCCTACACATACTCAGAAACCAAATATCATCAGACAATAACCTAACCTTTAACTTTAATTTATGCAGCCGATTCAGCTCGGTCGACTTGAGTGCCATGTTAATAAATAACTAATGAACTTGACTTGTGAGAAAGTAACTTAGATAAAATAAAACCTGAACACAA
>JAGFPH010007396.1:31097-46709 GCA_018207615.1 Philaenus spumarius | reverse complement strand
GAATAGACTAAATTAAACTAAACCCGGACTGACTAAATTAAACTAAAGAGAATATAATAAATTAAACTAAACCTTAATTGACTTAATTCATCTAAACCTGAAGTAAGAACAAACAAAGCTTACATTTATTATAAACTAGCTGCCTGATCCGGCTTTACATATATTACACTATGTATTTCCTATAGGGATTTTTAGTAACTTTGATATAGGGATTTTTAGTAACTTTGACCCCCAAACCTCCCCTAAGACTTCGAATTTTTTTAAACAATTTCTTAGAGAACACCTAGGGCCCTAGAGGGAGACATACTAAATTTCACTCCAATCCGTTCTGTGGTTTTTTTAGTAACTTTGACCCCCCAAACGTACCCTAAGACTTCAAATTTGTAGAAAACCTTTCTTAAAGAGCACCTACGGCCATAAAGGAAGCTGCATACCAAATTGCATTCCAATCCGTTCAGTAGTTTTAGAGAAGTCATGATTTAGTAACTTTGCCCTCCCCCCTCTAAGCCCTCCTAAAATTTTGAATTTTTTGAAAACATTTTTATGAGCATGGCCCTAGAGAAAGCTAATACCAAATTTCGTTCCAATCCGATCAGTAGTTTTTGAGAAATCGTGATCAGTGAGTCAGTGGATTTTTATTTTATATATATACAGTAGAGCGTCG
Organism: Philaenus spumarius; assembly: GCA_018207615.1. Taxonomy (NCBI): domain Eukaryota; kingdom Metazoa; phylum Arthropoda; class Insecta; order Hemiptera; family Aphrophoridae; genus Philaenus; species Philaenus spumarius. The sequence goes on along the minus strand of JAGFPH010007396.1, from coordinate 46,045 downwards.
ATAATCCGAACGTCAATAATCTTAAACGTCAAAAATCCGAACGCGATCTGAGGCATCCCCTGCAAAATTTTTTTTTCGTTTCGCAAATTCCAATTATTGCGTCGTTAAAAATTTCACAAAAATCTTCATCGCATTTTGACATTATTTTATCTCAGGTTCTTCTAAATCACAATATGTAAGTAGTCTTACATACTGTATTGTAATTAAATTACTGCTTGTACTGTTTAACCACTTTAATCGATTAAAGGGCATATATTTTAGCCTATATGGTATTTTCTTGGTTGTTTTCAAAAATCCGAACAAATTGATAATCCGAACCCTCCCCGGTCCCAATTAGTTCGGATTTTCGACGCTCTACTGTATGGATAAGATTATTTACCAAGAAATATATTGAAACTTTTAAACGACATACACTACACATTTAACTGTGCACTATTTCGAAACAGATAATATAAAACAGTGAATGATTGTAAAAACCAAGCGTAACTTTAACCTTCCAACTTATCATACAAACCAGCCTGATGGAAACGATATTTTTCTTTACATGGCAGTATTGAGTGTGCGCCTAGATAACATCGCGACTCTGTTACTAATGTAATATTCATGACGACGCTTCCCCAGATACACTCTTCTTCTTCTTTTTACATCGATTTGATAAAATTTATGGCTTATCTCATTTGCTATTAGGGAACTTTCATTTGTTATAACCTCAAATTTATATTCTATCAATTTTAAAAATTGTTGGAGATGCTTTAACTGACTAAAATACACATTTTATTGCCACACTTAATAGAAAAAAAACAAGCTAAAACATTGTAACAACCGTATGGTTATGATATTGCAAAGGTTTTACCAACTATCAGACAGTATTTTATTATCATTGTTGCTTTACTGGACTGGTTATAATTATAAAATAGGTCAACTTATTTTATAAACTTACTGCTCACAGTCATTTTGTTTGGTCCTTTTTTCTGGTAGATTCGTCTATTTGTCAAGACCAGCAAAAGGACTGTTGTTTATAAAATAAGTAAACGTAGGTAATAGTATTTCATTATTATGTAAGACTTGATCACACTAGCTACAGTAACAGGTAATTATACTTAAGGAATTACAAACACGTCTATATCTCCTCAAAATTACATACCACAAAATATGTAATAACAGTAAACTAAATCCCAAGTAAAAAAAGGAGAAACTTGACAGCGATTGGAGTATTTTAATCTTCACTAGCCAATTTTCTACCAGTGTGCTATTAAGTCCTACAGTTTCCATGACGTCATATTTTGAGTCTAATTTTCGAAAAGCGAAACAAATATCACGTGCTTAATAGTCATAATAGGCCAAATATCAACAAAAACATACAATTTTTATATTTGTAGTTAAAGAGAGCATAAAAAACAGAAGCCACGCTCATTCTGTTTTTAATAGAATTACTATTTAAATATAAATTCAAATTTGTTTAAATATAGTTTTTTGTATTAGTCGGAATAATTATAAAATTCTCTTTTAGCATTAACATAGAGAATTTAGCCCCTTTTACTTTCTCACTATACTATAGTATAGAGAAAGTATAGTGATCGCAAAAAAATCGATGTTGGAATTTTTGTGGAAATATCCGTTTTGAGACCCCCTGAGTCCAAAAAAGTGTTTTTTTACAAAATGTCTGTCTGTATGTATACAAAGCTAGAGAGAAAACTATTCCATGGATTTCGAACAAATTTGCACCAAACATGTCAATTACACCTGTTTAGATGCACGAAAAAGGGTATTGAAAATTTTTGAAAAACAACCCCTTTTTGGCAAGAAACCCCCAACAAATCAGTTATTATTTTTTTTATAAAAAACGGCTCTAACGATTTTGAAAAAAATTTGGCTTATTTGTAGCCCTTAATGTACCCTACCATAAGCAGGTTTTTGCATATGGTAGGGCACATTAAAGGCTACAAATGTTTATACATATACTAGCTGACACGTACGGCGTTGCCCGTGGTGGTTGGTATTTTCAGTCTTTTTAACGTAGGCTAATTGTATTCTTTTTAAGTGTTCAGTCAGTCAGTGGTATTTGGCTTATATATATATAGATCTTAAATAATAAAAGCACTATTTTCATAATAACAAAAGATCTGAAATTATGATTTTAGAAACTTTGATCACCCCAAACCCCTCCTAAAATTTCGAAATTTGTCATACCCTTTATTATTGAACACCTATGGCCATAGAGGAAGCTACATACCAAATTTCATTCCAATCCGTTCGGTAATTTTGAAGAAATAGTGATTTAGTAATTTTTATCCCCCAAAGCCCCCTAAAATTTCCAATGTTTTTAAAACCTTTTTTAGTGAACACTTATGGCCCTAGAGGAAGCTACATACCAAATTTAATTCCAATCCGTTCGGTAGTTTTGAAGAAATCGTTTTTTAATAACTTTGATCCCCACAAACCCCTCTTAAATTTCGAATTTTTTCAAACCCTTTCTTAGTGAGCACCTATGGCCCTAGAGGAAGCTACATACCAAATTTCATTTCAATCCGTTCGGTAGTTTTTGAGAAATCGTGATGAGTGAGTTTAGTGAGTGAGTGAGTGAGTGAGTGGTATTTCGCTTTTATATTTATAGATTACCTAAAATATAGGTTAAAATAATTCACAAACAATTGTACGAGCTAGCGTGCGAAACACTAATAAGCATATCTTAGTTTCTAATGAACTACACCGTATTCGACAAGATAATTAACACAAACCGCCTCACAAAGGTTTTCTCCTAACGGGATGTTTCATTTGTCATTCAACAATAGCTCGCTGTAATACCACGAATAAAATTGAATTGCAACAACAATCAGGTTCACGCGGCCATTCGGCAATCCCGATCGTCGCTAAAATTAAACACCAGAACTATCTGGCGGCGAGAATGTTAATTATAGAACATTTCTCAAATTGTAAAGCCCTTGTAATTAACAGTGATGGAATTCCGTTTCCTTAACCCAGTTGACCATTTTTTGGCGGGCTTTAAGCGAGTCAGTTAAACCGATGTTATTCTTGTCTCAATGAGGCATTTGTATTGGCAGACACTTTAATTGGCATTATTATATGTATTACTAGGGGAAACCCCGGCGTGCTCCGCACGCCAACTACGTTGGAACATTCTATACACGTAATCATGTTGTTTTCTTTATAATAAAAGTATAGGATTAATACTGACCCTAAACCTAAGATGGTAAATAATGTTAAAGGTTCAAATCAAATTATTTTGCATATTTTATAACAACAGTTATAATAAAGTTTAAAAGAACCAGCAAGGCTCAGATCTACACTTTAATAAAAACCTAACCCAAAAGTTAGAAATACAAATAATTGCTTCAAAGTTTGAAATTAGCTATTATGAAAATATTAGAGCAAACAGCTGTTTTATCTGTTTTTTATTCAATTGGTTGCTATGGTAATAAATGTAAATACATGTGTTGGTTCTTCAGTCTAGGCCTAGCCTAAGAATTTTTCCGATAAATTTACAAATATTGAAATAAAAAATGTTTTTATCAAAATGAATTAATTATAGCCTATGTTACTCAGGGATAGCGTAGCTTTTTATTAGTCAAACTATGTTTTCAATCAGTTCAGTAGTTCCAGACATTACGCCCTACATATAAACGAACATACAAAATATATCTCTTTATAATATTAGTATGGATTATTCCTTTTTAATTTCAACTTCGTCTATCTGTTCGTGTAAAACAGTTTTGTGGTTTCTTTACCATCCCAACCTTTGAGATATAATGAAGGTTATTTTATGTGGAGCAGAAAAAAACAACATTTTTAATTCTTCTCACTTAAATTGGGTGTTCAAAAAGTACTGGTTTAATAGCTTTCGAACGAAAAACAATTACTGTAGCAATTATGTTTTACAAGTGCCCAAGTACCTTCAGGTGGTAAAAAATAATGTGCTCTTTTTACAATTCCAAAGCACAATCGTGCAACCACTTATGTTTAAGGTCTGATTTAGTCAGATACCACATTAAATGCGCAAATTAAAGGTTGTCATCCTGCTGCTCTCTAAATATGTTTTCATTAGTGACCATCTATCCAAATTACTTCTGCGGGACAGTTTAACATTTTAAAATGTAAACCCCATTGGAATAGCCAATTATTTTTAATATCCGATTTAGTAAAAGACACCTGTGCAAACTAAAGGCAGTTTTTTAAACTTTAAACTCCTATAGGCGCACCGCGTCCAAAAAATTTTGCGGGAAGTAAATCGGATTTTACCGTCCCGAATTTTCCGCCTCGCCGTACTACATATAGTGCACATGCGTACATAGCAGAATACATAGTTTATTTGGTAATACCTCTGAAATGGACATTATGCTTCCTCATTTTGTATGTTGTGTAAAAATAGTTTACTTGGTAGTGTTAAACTAATCAAATTTCAGACTAAACCAATATAACCAACGGTTTATATTCATTACAGTTTTCACTTCTGTCGGCAGTCCTGAGACGGCTTTCTTTTTTTGTTTTCCTTACTAGCCCTCTCCGAAAATGAACTTTGAGGCCGATCAAAATTTTAAAACTTCAACCCCTATCGAGTGACCACTGATTTTTATTAGTGTATGTATTCCAGTCATAAAAAATCAAAACAATATTGTAATATACAGGTTCAGGCGCGAGTCATCACCATAACTTTGGGAGGTGACAGGAAGCCTAAAGATAATAAAAAATCCAGGTGTGCTTAAGACCACACGGAAGAAGTGTAATCGTCTATGGCGATTTATGAAATGAGGAAGCACAATGCCCATTTCAGAGTTATAACCAAGTAATCCGTTTTAACACAAGTTACGAAATGAGTAAGCACAATGTCCATTTCAGAGGTATTACCAAGTAAACTATATACTCTGCTATATACACATGTGTACTGTAAAGGGTGACAATTAAGTCTTGAGACGGTTTAATATTTCGTATATAAGGAAATTTTTAAGGTAGATGTGATTGAGGTACCTACTCTATGTAAAAATACTATTTTATTAAGATTTCAAAAAACTTATCCGCAACCTTGGATCCGCCTTTTTGAATGTAACTTTGTTTTTTTAAATAAGAAGGTGGTCTTATGATACATCATTTCGATGTAGAATTTCAAGAAAAAACCAACGGTGAAATTTGCACATCCATATCTTTAACCGTTTCAAAAAATGGGGGCCAAAAAACAACGAAATCGTGTTTTCCGATTTTGCTACATTTCGCTGTACTATTTTCTTTTTAATACCTATTGTTATACTTTTTTTGATTTAGAATTAAATACGCTTTCAAACGATGTGCCACACAACGATATTTGTGAGTATTTACAATTTTTGAGTTACAGCCATTTTGATTTTTTCATCATTGATTTCGAGTGGTACTACCAAATATCATTGCGTGGCATATCATTTGAAAGCTTATGTAATTGTGAATCCAAAAAAATTACAATTAATATTAAAACAAAAACAGTACAGCAAAAATACGATTTCGTTGTATTTTGGCCGCCATTTTTTAAACGGTTAAAGATACGGATGTGCAAATTTCAACGTTGGTTTTTTCTTGAATTTCTACATCGAAATGATGTATCACATGACCACCTTCATATTAAAAAAAAACAAAGTTACCTACATTAAAAATGGCGGATCCAATATGGCGGATAATTTTTTTGAAATCTTAATAAAATAGTATTTTTACATAGAGTAGATACCTCAATCACACCTACCTTAAAATTTTCCTTATATACCAAATATTAAACCGTCTTAAGACTTACGTAATTGTGAACCACTCACAACAAGTTGTGATACGGCTACCAGTTATTTCTTATTAAATCAATAACTCGTCTGTTAAAACACAACAACGTAAGTAACTAAGAAATTAAGTTCGAACATTTTATTCACACTTGTTTATAATGATTTTATTGCGTTTAGTAATATACCTAACAAAATGATTACTTTCTAGAGAATTTTCTCGCTCATAGGTTGGCTTCTCTGCCATATCATACTGGGAAGGCGTGTTGTAAATTTTATTAAAAAATAAATTATATAATTTCATTTATAATACTGCTTTGAATAATATATTCAAATGGCTAATTTTATTTGTTAGTATCATTATTTGCAATGTTGTAATTGTTATGTTAAAAGATATTTCTAAAAAAAGTGTTTCATTTTTTTTTTTTTTTTTTAAAGAATTTTTGGATTCTATTCAAACAAAGAATATGCTGTATAAATGAACGCTGTCAAAAAACGTATTAACTTTATCTGCTTTGAGATCTTCTCTAAGAACAATAATTATAGTAGGCCAGTGGACTCGGCAATATTTCGCTATTGCTTTATTTAATTTTAAGGATAGTTATCCCATTTCATCCTTTTGACTTAAGGGTCTGCTCCAGTAGAAGAGAAATCAACCGGAAACGCAAGCGCTTCTCTCTACAGCCGTATCTAAACAGTACAATTTCTTGCAGCTGAGCGCTTTGACATTGCCTCATTTCAACCATTTTATAAATCCATCTTTTGTAATTGAGTGCTGAAAAAAAAACTGAACATTCTTTATAAAATTTCGGATCTGTCTTGCAAATTACTTTTCATTATTAATCTTTTTATTGTGTTACGAAAAAAATTCAAACTTTGTACTTACAAAATGTCAATTACATAACAAAAGAAAAGCATTTTTTTTTTAAGTCTAAAATGCAAAACGGATGCGTTTTGTAACTGTGCTTAAAATGAAACCATGTAAACAATTTTATGATTCAAAAATAAACGAAATAAATGGTTTGAAATTTAACATTGCTCTAATGGTGTAAAAATCCAAGATGGACGCCACTACAGCAGACCCTTAAGTAATTAAATTGCAAATGCTTTTATTTTGTTTGTACTAATTACGAATAATATTAAACATGTTTAGATTTATAGTTTGTAGGAATTTAGTGCAATATATTTTTATTGTATAGGGGTAGATACCACATTTAAATCTGTTTGTTTGTTGTGACGATATTCTCTAAAAACATCCTGGTACTAATATGTATAAATTGTGAAATTTTAGTAAAATTAGTTGAGTAGTTTTTGAGAATATAGGAAAAATAAGAGGTTATTATTTAATTTTAAGGGTAGTTATTCCATTTCATCCCTTTGACTTGAGTAATCAAATTGCAAATCTTAAAAATTATATTTTATAATACAGATATTTCGTTTTATAGATTGTAGGAAATTAGTTTAATTTATATTTACTGTAAAGGGGTAGCAATGACATTTAAACACCTTCCAATTGTGAATCTAAACCAGTCAGGGACCTACTCAAACACACACAAAATGTCATCAAAATTTGTCCAGCCGTTTAGGAGGAGTACAGTGACATACACAAGTACAGAAGAATTATATATACAAATGGAGTATATATAGATATAACTCCCCTTACACACATTTGTACTTTCTCACTATACTATAGTATAGAGAAAGTATAGTGATCGAAAAAAAATCAATGTTGAGATTTTTGTGGAAATATCCATTTTGGGAACCCCTGAGTCCAAAAAAGTGGTTTTTACAAAATGTATGACTGTATGTCTGTCTGTATGTATGTCTGTATGTATGACTGTATGTATACAAAGCTAGAGCGAAAACTATTCGATCGATTTCAAACAAATTTGCACCAGATATGCCAAGTAGGCTTGTATAGATGCACGAAAAACAGTATTGAAATTTGTTTAAATAACCCCCATTTTGGCAAAAAAAAAACCCAAAAATCAATTATAATTTTTTATAAAAAAAAGGTTCTAACGATTTTGATAAAATTTGGCTTATTTGTAGCCTTTAATGTACCCTACCATATGCAAAAAATAGCATCTTTCTAAAAATTCTCGTTTAGCTAATAATAATAACAATATCTGATTTTTTGGGGTTTTTTGGCCATAAAGGAGGTTAATTTCAAAAAATTTCAAAACCTTTTTTCGTGCATCTATTCAGGCTTTAATTGACGTGTTTGGTGCAAATTTGTTCGAAATCGATCGAATAGTTTTATCTCTAGCTAATAATAATAATATTTATTAGTTAATCTCCTAGTTTAAAATCACCTCTCCTACCCCTCCTACAATAATGAAGTCGCAGTGAATCTGTTTAATAGTTTAAATATGTTTTGTGAGAAAGTATGTGCCAGTTCCTGGTACCGTTTATTTTATATATCACACCAATAGCGTTGATAGCTATTGCCAATAACTTACTTTTAAGTCTTAATTGAAAAGTCATTGAGGAAAGTGTGTAATTCCAATGGGACCGATACCATCAATGTAAGTGTTGTATTTAACTTAAACGAAAAGGGCCCTATAATGGTATATCCTGTCCTTTCTTCGACCTAAGCAGATCGGGTAACCAACCCGAGTCTGTTTATGTTTCGGATTTCAAGAACGGAATTCCCCGAGGCAGAGTTAGACGGAAAACAAAACTCTTTACCGTCCTCACATACTACAGCTTCTGTATTGCTTGGAGACTTCAATAAAATAAAGGTCCCAAGTACATTGGCTGGGCTATAAAGTTCCTTACCCACTTTACCTTTTGTAGGAACCTTTCGTGATTGGTAACTTTTGAGATATTTGACATTAAAAATTATAAACGGCCGCCATTTTGAAAATAGTTAAAATAATGTTCTAATTTTTCGTACAGTGACAAAAGGTTACGCAACAAATAGGTATACAAAGTTTGAGCTCAATGTATTTTCTACTTCTAAAAATATTAAGTATTTTGTAAAAAAACACATACAGACAGACGATAATATAAGCTCCGTAGCCCATGTTTATATTGCAAAATATGTTTGTCTGGATCCCAGGAACATATCCACAAAAGGGGTCCAGAGAGTTCGGGGACACCCTGTATATCGATTTGAAGTGCAAGTTATTTTCTTTTGATATACGGGAAACCTGATTTAGTGTTCGTAGGCTAATTGGGTTTTTTCCCCGAAAAGTATGCACATTTCTGGGGAGGCCTAGACGTTACCTTTCGCCATTATTCTGCAGAGTCTCTTAATGAACAAATATTACAAGTTTGTGTTTAGTTGTTCTAATTTAGTAAAACAAAGCGAAGTAAATTTATAAAATCGTATTTCGGTTATAAAGAACTAAGTGTATAATGTGTTACTTTGTTTGTGAGTGAAATTAACTGTGTAAAAGTGATATCATTTGAGTTCCGTTTAGTGAAAAATTTTAGTAGCGCTCTTGTAGCAAGGACATAAAATCAGTTTCTTTTTTAATTTTTTTAAATCGATATGTATTTTTTTATACACTTCTATTTATAACTAAATTACAAAACGTTTTTATATTTTACTATTTTTTATGTAGGCCTAAAGTTGGACTTTTTTCCGTTACTGAAACTTTTGTGCTTCCTGTGAGCTAATAACTTTTAAAAATTTTACATAAAATAATATGTTACTCATGGATAGTGAAGCTTTTTATTAGTAAAACAATTTTTTCAACGGTTCAGTAGTTCCAGAGATTGCCTTCTACATTCAAATCAACAAACAAACAAATTTTACCTATCTATAATATTAGTATGGATACATTTCATTAGCACTAATTATTAATTATGAAACAAATATAACAGAACTTACATGTATCAATTATTATGTTATTTACTAATTAAATTTAGTAAATTTATTGTGTAAATTACTGATTAATTTTGTTTAAATCACTATTAGGTGGATTATATTTTATCGCACATTAATAATAGAAAACATAGTCTGATAACAAATAGAGAAATAAATTCATCCCTATCACATGCGAAAAGACGAATAACTAACAACTATTGACTACTTACTCTAATTCAACTACATTAGATTACAAAATAGCTAAACTAAAAGTGTACTCCATTTCAACAATACTCAGTTGGGATTAATGCGGTTGCTGGCAACCGGGCAAACAAGGATCTGACTGTTTACGGTTACCTTAGCAACGGGAAATTCGCTCCAATATCCGATAAGCTTGAACACTAACTAGAAAAAACCAGTTGTCAAATTAACTTTTATTTGATATTTTTATCATTAAAATGCAAGTGATATATTTTTACCGTCAGACTGTATCAAAGGTTAGTTAAAAGTTAATAATTGAAATTGTACATACACATGTTAAAATCACTCGTGCGTAGTCATAAAGGGTTTTTACAGGGAAAAAGTATTCGTTAACTCTACCTTAGAAGTTGAGTATTTTGAATATTTTAATTATATTAATATGAAATAATTAAATTTACGGATAAGAACATCATAACTAATAGAATGTCTACATGATTTAGAAGATATTTTATTGTCTACCAATATATTTTATGTTGTAATACAGTACATCACATACTAATTTTATTTTGCCGATTTTCCTATATGTTCCAAAACGTCTTTAAATTTTGCCAAATTAAAATGTCTATGTTGAGTAAATAACGCTGTCACTTTCACTGTACGCTGAAATTTTTACAAACGGCTCTTAAGTCCTGGCTACAAATAATTTTACAGTAGGCTACCTATAAAGTCACGACTGACACATCGAAATTTAGTTTCCTGGGAAACGTGTGGTTCCCAAAATCCATCGAAACTTATTGAAAGATCTGAAGCAAGATCACAACTTGTAAGTAAAGTTTGAAGTGTATTAATTACCTTTTACTGAAACTAAACTTGGTAAGGAAGCTTATACTTCATCAAAGTGTTGATATATTATAGAGTTCGGAAAGACAATGTTACAGCTCTGTTTGTAAAATATACCTTTTATCCTTGTATAGTTGGATTGACTGTAATGGCGGAACAAACCAAATTATATGACTTCAGGATCACGACGCTTTGCTGCCCAAATTCAGTTCTCAGACTGCTTCGCTTAGCTCACAGCACAGGGTGCTTAGCAAAAATATGACAAACAAATGTCATATTGGCTAACTAAAATAAGAAATTCATAGTTTTTTCAATGAATTAGCTTGGAGGTTTTCGCCCGATTTAGAAGTGATAAGGCAATTTCTGTTAGAGCTATAATATATATAAAAGCCAAATCCACTGACTCACTTGATCACGATTTCTCAAAAACTACTGAACGGATTGGAACGAAATTTGTAATGTAGCTTCCTATAGGGGCATAGGTGCTCACTAAGAAAGGTTTTAAAAAAAATTCTAAATTTTAAGGGTATTTTGAGAGGGTGGTGAAAGTTACTAAATCACGATTTCTCTAAAACAACTGAACGGATTTGAATGAAATTTGATATGTAGCTTCCTCTAGGTGCTCTCTAAGAAAGAGTTTAAAAAATTAGAAATCTTAGGGGGGTTATGGGGGTCAAAGTTACTAAATCACGATTTTTCCAAAACCACTGAACGGGTTGGAAGGAAATTTGGTATGTAGCTTCCTCTAGGGCCATAGGAGCTTTCTAAGGCTTGTCACACACTGGATCCGCTCCGTTCCGTCCGCTCCGCTCCGTTCCGTCCGCTCCGCTCCGTTCCGTCCGCTCCGCTCAGTTCCGGCGGTTTTCTCACACACTGCGTCCGCTCGTTCCGTCCAGTCCGCTCAATTTTATCGTTAATATTTAGCGCCAACCGCCATTAGACTGTCATTGTTCGCATGTAAATTCTTTGTGTCGGCTTTTTCCATTGTGTGATTATGAGTTCCAGCAGTAGCGACGAAGAAACTGCTGTAATAGCATTGGCAATAGCTGCAGAAGAGGATGATCAAGTATCAAGGAAAAAAAGAAGATTGTGGGTGCACAGTATTAATGCCGCACGGGCTAGTGAGGGCGAGTATCATACGCTATTTTCAAGATTGAAAAATGACAATCAAAGATTTTTTCGATATTTTCGTAAGAGTTACGAAAAGTTTATAGAGCTATTACACATCATAGAACCTACAATTCAAAAACGTCATACAAACTTTAGAAGAAGCATATCACCAGAGGAGCGGTTGGCTGTGACCTTAAGGTGAGATAAGAACCCACATCATAGAGTAGGCCTAATAATTTCGTTTTAAAACTTCATTGAAAACCATGTTATAAGTAAATTGAAAACCATAATTTTTTCAGTTTATAGTTTTCTGGTGTTTGCATTAAGTTAATTAATAAAATATTTCTTATGACTATGGGAGTAGTAAGGGTGTCAAAAAGTCTTAGCTCGCAATACAGAATCATATTCTATGCATTAAAATAAATGAAAAATGTTCAGCAACTCTTTTGCTGCTTAATTTAGTCACAATCGGCCATTTTGTTTTTTTTATAAAAACTCACTAAAAAATAGATAATGCAAGGAGTTCAAATTTTGTATGGTACTGTTAGAAGTGTACCAAACATAAAGACTTTATTTTTATTACTTTCAAAATGGTAGCCATACAAAATGTTTACTGTGGAATCTCTCAAAAACTGTTAAATTTGGCAAAAAAATAGATAAATATGTTTCTTTTTTAATGACAAACAAATTTTTTTTTTTTTTTTCATTTCTATAGGTCAGGGATAACAGCGTTATAAACAAAAACTGAAAACATAATTTCATGGTAATTGTCTACACCACCAAAATTGTTTGGTATTTGATGTATAGTATGTTGTCCAATTATTTCATTTAAAAATAAATGTTTTCTTAAACTCAAATGATACTAAATAATACAGTAGAAACTCACTAATTCGAAATCCAAGGGAAAGTATTTTTTTCGAATTAAAGGAAGTTTGAATTATCGAGACTTTGAATTATAGAGGGAAATAAAATTTGAATTAGGCCTATATATTACCTATATAGGTAAACCTTTATTTTAAGAATCGATAACAAAACACTTCTTAAAATAAAGTTTACAGCTTAACATAATATGTAGTAACGTTACATAAGTTTAATAAAAAACTAAACAAAATTAAAAACTAACTAAAAATACAACTAACTGTCTATCTGTACACTGCGCATGCGCGGCGCTTCCGGCCTTCCGACCTTCCGCCAAAAATCGCTCGCTCTTCGAAAAGTGGCGGAAGCGGACGGAACGGAGCGGACGGAACGGACGGAGCGGATGCTATGTGCAGTTCCACATTTGATTACATGGTTTTCGATTTTTGGCGGAAAGGACAGAGCGGAGGGGACGGAACGGAGCGGATCCAGTGTGCGACATGCCTAAGAAAGGTTTTAAAAATATTCGATATTTTAGTAGGGTTTGGGGGTGGTCGAAGTTACTAAATCACGATTTCTCTAAAACTACTGAACGGATTGGAATGAAATTTGATATGTAGCTTTCTCTAGGGCGGTAGGTGCTGATAAGGAAGGGTTTCAAAAAATGTCAAATCTTAGGGGGAGTTTGGGGGGCTCAAAGTTACTAAAATAACCGCCGAACGAATTGGAATGAAATTTGGTATGTAACATTCCTCTAGGGTCCTAGGTGCTCGCTAAGAATGGGTTTTAAAAAATTCGAAATTTGGGGGAGGTTAAAGTTACTAATTTACGATTTCTCTAAAACTACTGAACGGATTGGAATGAAATTTGATATGTAGCTTCCTCTAGGGCCCCTAGGTGCTCGCTAAGAATGGGTTTTAAAAAATTCGAAATTTGGGGGAGGTTAAAGTTACTAAATTACGATTTCTCTAAAACTACTGAACGGATTGGAATGAAATTTGGTATGTAGCTTCCTCTAGGGCCCCTAGGTGCTCGCTAATAAAGGGTTTAAAAAAATTCGATATTTTAAGGGAGGTTTGGGGGGGTCAAAGTTACTAAAAATCCCCATAAGAAATACATAGTGTCATATATTTATTGATATAATATATTTTTTGTTAATATACATTTAACTTTGATTTGTCTATCCGTGCAAAGCCGGATCGGGCCAGCTAGTCATCATATAATTGTGCAATGCCACCAAATCATCGGCTCTAGATGGCCAACGCGACAGGCCATATTTCAAAGTGTAACTAGTTGAACTAAGCAACTCCCATTTTTTTTAATGCTCGGACTCAAAAAAAAAACACACTTTTCTAGCACAAGGGAAAAAATTAGTGTTTTGCTATAAATAAATACTATCTTACTATAAATGTACACTATTTACGTGTCTAGGTCTATTAAATGGTAATCTATTGGCCTTTATTTACTAATCCATTACGCAAATTTTCCCTGGCTCACTGTATTCACGGGCCCCCTAGGCTTGTGGGCCCTGACTGTGGGCTCGGCTCTCATGCCACTACATTTAGTATTAATTAGATTATAAGTATTCACATAAAACACCTAACAGGTTTATAACCTCGGGATATCGTTTGTTTGTTTGTTTCTAGTTTAGAATGTCTTTATAATATTCTTTTTACAAATAAGTAAAGATATTTATTCATAATTATTGCACTTCTGGTTTATTTATATTAAAAATAAAAACTGGCAGTCATGGGACTGCCGTCAGAAGTGGAAACTTTTTACCTTAATATAGTTAACTTTATTTTCGGGTTATTAAGAAGTATTTTTTTAAATCATTGTATTAATGTTGTAATGGAGCCTTAAGTAATTACGGAGATTAGACAGAGCTTTAAGTATTTGCGGAGAGGCGATGGAGCCTTAAATAATCGTGGAGATAGGTTAGAGCCTTAAATAATTGCGGAGATGCGACGGACCCTTAAACAATTGTGGAGATCCGATGGAACCTTAAATAATTGCGGGATTCGACTGTGTCTTAAATTATTGCGGAAATGCGGCGTAGCCTCAAATATTTGTGTAGATGCGATGGAGCCTTAAATAATTGCGGACATGCGATAGAGCCTTAAATAATTGCGGAGATGCGACGGACCCTTAAACAATTGTGGAGATACAATAGAGCCTTAAATAATTGTGGAGATACGATAGAGCCTTAAATAATTGCGGAGATGCGATGGAGCCTTAAATAATTGCTGGATGCGACTGTATCTTAAATAATTGCGGAGATACGATCGAGCTTTAAATAATTGCGGAGATGCGATGTAGCCTTAAATAATTGCGGAGATGCGGCGTAACCTTAAATAATTGTGGAGATACGGTAG
>JAGFPH010007396.1:0-27962 GCA_018207615.1 Philaenus spumarius | reverse complement strand
CGTAACCTTAAATATTTTCGGAGATGTGGCGTAACCTTAAATATTTTCGGAGATGCGACGTAACCTTAAATTATTGCGGAGATGCGACGGAATCTTAAAATAAACGGTACCAGGAACTGGCACATATTTTCTCACAAACATATTTCAATTATTAAACAGATTCACGGTGACTTGTAGGGTGGGGTAGGAGAGGTGATTTTGTATTAAAGTTGTTTTCCCATAAAAATCCATAAAATAATGAAAAAACCAACTTTTCTCAAAAACGGCTCGAACGATTTTGATTAAAATTTTACAGTTTATAGTACTTTAGGTCCCTAATAAACTATAAAATTTTAATCAAAATCGTTAGAGCCGTTTTTGTAAAAAGTTGATTTTTCCGTTATTTTAAGGGTTTTTATGGGAAAATTACCCTTAAAAATAAAAAATTCACAAAAATGAAAAAAATGCCTGGAGATACCGTAGATAAGTACCTCCATACCAAATTTCATCAAAATCGGACGACTGGTTTAGACTCTAGGTCTGATATTATCCACACAGACACACATACAGACACACACACAGACATCACTCCGAAAACCACTTTTTTAAGTTCAGGGGGACCCAAAACGGATATTTCCACCAAAAACTCAAACTCGAAAATTTTGACGAATACAATACTTTCTCCATATACTATGGTATAGGGGGAGAAAGTAAAAAGTAAGTCCATGCGATGACGATATGCGGTTACGCGAGTTCAATCATTTTTCTCCATGCAAAAAAGTGCCCAACACCCAACACGTCTAAAGAAGTTTCACTTCAAAAATATAGTTTTACCCTCCCAGTGGCAGACTGCCCAAAGTGACGCTCTCTCAGGGGTAAGATGCAGCTATTTCAACAATTAGCGAGAATTTGCATTTTCGATTAATTAATTCACTTAGAATTATGCAATCGTAATAAAACCGGCACCGTTGGAAAGAAAATGAATTAAACTTTAACTTTTGTATTTAAAACTTTTTCATAAAACGTATTTTTACATACGTAATCATCGTTTCAAAATTGTAAAATGTCAAACAGCTGTTTTCCGTGCAACATCGCGATGTTAAAAACGTAAAACTTCATAATTTTCAACCGTCTGCAACTCCTCACAGTTGTCAATTGTCACAAAGATAATCACAGCATTGGATTCATTAGACTTTCATCTTTAAAGTGGTATTTTTAAATCATCTGTGACTACAATCGGTTATGACATACAGAATTTAGAATAAATGCTTGTCCATTGGTCAAGATTGGGCCAATAAGGAAGCATTTTTAAATCGATTTTTACTATCAGAAATCGATTTATTCCTAAGATGTGTAATATACCGTTGTAAAGATAAAATTTCAAAGTTTCAGTCAATGTGCAGTTCAAATAATTTTGTCATATTATTTTGGTACAAACTGAATTGAGAATCACGTGATTTTAGAAGTTTACGGTCGCCATTATCCAAGCGGCCAAGCCGTTTATCTAACAATTATTACATGCAAGTATTTTTTCTCTTGATATTTTAATTGAAAGTGTTTATAGTTTATAAAACTGTGTTATATTGTGTTACAGTTATAAATAAATAAGTGTAGAATGTGTTATTGTGTTTTTTAGTGAAATTATGTTTATAAAGTGTTCTAAATAGTGAGTTTTGTTTTATTTTTTGCAGATAGCCTAGGCTAAAATTTATTTAGCCTATAAACTATTGTATAAACTTTTTATAAATAATAAATAGGCCTACAGTATTGATACAATGGCAGATATGCCTAGAGTTATTGAAAGGTTATCAGAAATTGATCGGATATATAGTGGTTTTTAGACATAATACTAATATTTAGCAATGTGCCTAACCTAACCTAAATTTGACAGATTTACGCTTAGGCTATATGATCGCAATGAGTTTTTTTTTTATTTTAAGTGTATGATATTATTTCACTTTTTAACTATTTTCTACAATTGTTTTATATGTTGAAAAAATTACAAAAATATTTCTTCAACGTTATACAACTTTGTTTATAGGATTTTTGGTAAAAATAGTGGAAAGTTTATACATTTTTGGTCGTTCTGTTGTATCTGATTAGAAAATGTAAGGTTTTTTGTAATTTCCAATCTTACAGTTCAATTCTACCATTTATTCTCTACAATTTGGTATAATAAAATTCCATTTTGGAGGAGAAAATATATAGGAATATTCGTTTTGAAAATAGACCTATTTTTTTAGCGTTTTTGTAGTTGGAACATAAAAATTGCTATTTTCAACTGAAAATTTTTTGAAATTGAAATATATTTTTACACATTTATATTTAGAACTAAATTACAAAACTTTTGTATATTTTGAATAAAATTACAAAAAATTTTTACTATTTTTTATTTAGGCATAAATTTGGTTTTTTCCCTTCCGTTTCTGAACATTTTTTGCTTTCTAAGCTAATAACTTTTACAATTTCAAAAGAAACTACTTTTTAGTAGCATATTTGAATTCTTTGAAGTTTCTTCTACAAAAAAGCTATAGAACACCTTTGGATTGGGGTTCATTTACTATTTTTGGCGAATTTTTAAAAATATGCTTACAAAACGCTAAAAACAGGCTTTTCAATTTTAGCTTTAACCATGCCACTTGGAGGGTTAAAGCGTATTTATCTCGATTCATTTTTATATTTAACAAGTATGCGCCCAAATATCCCAGTTTTAAAAAAGTGATATATTTATCTAATATCTCAAAGTAAAGAAAAAATATATTAGTTTGCATGTGCTTTGTTATTTTATATTAATCCTGAACTTTGTATCCTGTTGTCATTACAAGTACGAATGTAACTGCTAACTTTCTAAATTGGAAAAATATTTAGTAAAACTTATTCTATTTTTTCTAAGTTATCAATTAACATTCGTAGTTGTAAAGCCTATCCCCAACCATACAAGTTAAAATGTACAATTAAAGAGAAAAAAAACAATTGGATTGTTTTTTTTTTTTATATATTTATGTTTTACAAACACAGATAGTGCTCGTGTATTATGTAGCGGCACTTGGAATTAAGCATTTGGTAGGCGCATAGGAAATGAACCTTTTAAACAATTAAATATTCAAGTCTCTCCAATGCATCATCTCCAGCAAATGTATGAAACATCGGATGTGGTCATTTTAAGCTGGAATTAGCAGATGCGTGTTTCCTAAAGATATAATGTTTTATGGTTTTAGCCCAAAAAGGGGATTTAACAGACGAACGTTATGATTGATGTTAAATAATACAGTTCTTATTTTGTTTGCCTTTTCGAATGCGTATGTTTTCGTAATGTAAATAAACTAGGGAAGAACAATAATAGTGTGAGCGAAGTGATATACAGACTGCTTCTGTAATGCGCGGAGATAGGCCAGGGGATATATATATATAAACAGAGTTGTTATAAAGTCACTTTCCCCCCCCCCCCCCCACCCATTTAATGTTTGTGTTTCTTAAAACAAACAAATATCCTTTGGGGAACGATACTAATAATAATAATAATAATAAAGTGTGTTTATTGCACTACATACAAGACAAAACATTGAATCAAAAGAAATACAACATAACTAACCAAAATAATAACTCATACCAAAATAAAGTTACACACTTACAGCATGATTTATTACCCTGAACAAAGAGGAAGTTCTAATAATTAAACTTATAAATAAATGCCTTCCTATACTTGAGCGCACTTCTCAAGAAATTTACTAAACTAAACCAGTTTTCCCCATTCAATATCCTTATCAATCTGTCACCATCAATTACTTTACATTTAAAATATTTTTCTCGAATGCCACCTAATATTAAACATTCTCCTATAAAATGTATCATGGTTTCCTCCTCCCGGGAACTGCATAAAGAGCACATCCTTTCAATTCCATTCCTGCCTGAACGATACCAACTTAAACCAAAGTATCTTTTGAAGCAATCGGAAATTTTGAGGGTCAACAAAAATGGGGTATTTGGGGGCAACTCAAAATTTTTAAATGGAAAGTATGGTCATGTGATACCTCGTTTTAAAGGTCTATTTAAGACTAGGAAAATGACATAAAGAAAATAAAAATCGGACCACCCAAAACTAAATGGCGGCCCTAAACGTGTTGAAATAAATCGACATAAAGTTGCTAATATCTCGGAAAGGAAGAGTTTTTAGAAAAAATTTCAAGAGACAAGAAATGTTCATTTAAAAGTGCTTGACATAAAATATTGCTTCCAAATCGATTTTGTAAATTTTAAGTCGACTCCTACATCTTAGAAAATTTTGAAAAATTAAATTGACGAAATCGATTTAAAAGCAATTTGTTAGGTCAAGCACTTTGAAATAAACATTTTTTTCTCTTGAAATTTTTTCTAAAAGTTCTTCCTTTTCGCGATATTAGCAACTTTATGTCGATTTATTTCAACACGTTTAGGGCCGCCATTTTGTTTTGGGTGGTCCGATTTTTATTTTCTTTATTTCATTTTCCTAGCCTATAGACCTTTAAAATGAGGTATCACATTTTAGTTAGTATCGTTCCCCAAACGATATTTGTTTGTTTTAACAAACACAAAAGTTAAAGGGGGGGGAAGTGACTTTATAACCACCCTGTATATAAATTATGCAGTAAATTTGGAAAAAATATTTATTATCACTGATTGTCTTACTGGCCCGGATATATTAATTTACTACGTTAGCTTGTTTTATAACTTACTGCTCACAGTCCTTTTTGGTTCTTTTTCGGATATGTACGCCGTTTCGACTATCTGTCAGCTATCATCAGGGTGTACAATACAGTTCGCGTAACCGCCTAAAACACTCTAAATGAGTTAGTATGTGTTGTGAATTTTTTATTGTGAATGTGATGTGCACATGTTTCATTTCGTTCACCAATCTACTCGCTCTAACCAATGCAAGTTACAAAACTTTTAAATTTGGTTTAACAATGGCTAAAAAAATAGGCGAAACGACGTAACGTATCAGAAAAATGGACAAAAAGGACTCTGAACAGTAAGTTGTAAACAAAACTAATATAGTTAATTAAAAAATATTATTAAGGATGATATTATGGTGTATTTAAAAATAGGCATAATTAATCATTATCCCTATGGAAATTCAATTGATTGATGCAAACACATATTTCGCTCAATTATAAATACTAAATGTAAATGAAAGGAATATCTATTATTGATAATAATTAATGAAGAGAATCCAGTAATTGTAAATGATCCGTCACCCACGGCCGCTTTTTAGGAGATGATTTATTGCGACAGAAATAATTCCATCACCACTGGGGAAATTGTTAATACACCCTAATGTGATAGAATTACTAAACAAAATGTACACAAAATTAGAAAAAGAAAATATATTGTATTAAATGTGGGTAGGTATAACGGAAAATAATTTTAGAGCTGCAAAATTATTTTGAAAATATATTCAACTATTAGTGTTATGTGTTATTAGATCAACCATCTTTTTGCTTTAAGCTACGATATTTCTTTGTTTTCTCTTTCCAAGGACCTTGATTCTAACATTGTTTAATCATTGTGTATTTATATTTCGATCAATTAAGGAGCACTCTTTTTAAAACCAAAATAAATTTATTTTAAAATGTATTCTTGCATTAAAATTACCTGTGGGAATGTATAAAATCTGTTTCGGTCAGAGATACAAATAATTTAATCTCACACTTAAACACAGAATAACAAAACTAATGCTTGTATTTACTCAAAAGCGTTTCAACGGCAATTCATTTTCAGTGAGGTGCCAGGTACAATAATCGAACTATAACTGAAATTTTTTGTACATATTATTCTTAAGTGATATACAAGGTAAAAACATAGTTATTTCGTTTATTTGAATCTAATTGGTGAGATGGGATAGCTACGTTTAAAAATAAATAAAAAGAACACTTGCTAAGAAGCAAGAGACCTATAAATATAAGGAAGAAAAAAGCAATTGCATTTTTATTATTTGCTTCTGAACAAATAATGTTAAAAGCCAATATTTTAAGTAACATGCACTTATTGACCCTAAATTTACCTCGAAATCTGTGTTTTATTTTAAATATCACATTAGATCGGGAGGAGGACGTGGGTTTTTAGCGCTTCTGTCACATAGCCGATCAGGCCAAAATGGGAAACAGATCGATACGGAGGACTAGGATCTGAACTAGTTTTTTTTTTTTTTTTTAAATTTCTCAATATTTACTCGATATTTGTTTCATTTATTTGTTCATATCAGCAAGCGAAATCACGAGTACCTCCTAGTTCAGTATGTTTAGTAGCTATGGATACGAATATTCAACTCTCCAAAATTTTACGGGGTTATTTGTCAGCTAAAAAACAAGCAAATTATACAATACACTCGGTTGTATTATTAATAATTAATTTGTGATATTGTGTTATTGTGCGCGTGTATGTGTGTTGTGTTGTACTGTAATTTATTTATTTCAATGTATTAACGGCCTCAATAGAGCGATATTCTGAAGATGGAACTAGTTCCGAAATGCGTCAGCCAACAATATATGTAAAGTAAGTAAACTACTTATATTACAAAAAAGTCACATAGACGGACATATTATCCTTTTTTTAATAATACAATATGGCATGTATTGTGTCCTATCTCGATCTTTTTTCTGTCTGTCCGACTGTATGTGATTTAAAAAATACCTTAATAAATATGTATCTCAGACACGGTTCAAGATATGTAATCATGAAACTGTGTGTGAATATTGATCTAAATATAGGGTACATTTTACTTAAAGAAATTTTTTCCTGCAACAATCCGTTTCAAAATGGCGGCAGTTGAACATTATCACTTTTAAATATGTAGAATCTAGAAAACTATACATTTTACAAAAAAAATGTAAAGTTAGCAAATTTGCAGACTATTTTAAAAGAAATCCAACAATATATCGTTTTTAATAATTGAGTCATAAATCACGGAGAAAACGCAAATTTAGTGGTCGAATGCTTGGGCTACAAAGGTTCTGAAGGTGGTCATAATAATGAAATAATAATAAATAGCAAAAAATAAATAAATAAACAGCTGTTTTAATAATAATTACTATCACAAACAACACATTTTTGGTGAGAACTTCAGTAGTTATTGATCATAATGGTAGTTGGTATTTACAACTGTTTTATTTTATTTTCATTGTTAAACTAAATTTGAGAGATCTGCGTTGTTAATGACTCATTTATTAAAAACGATATGTGACTGGATTGGTCTTAAAATAGTCTAAAAGTTTGGTGACTACTTGTTTTAAAATTTATAGTTTTCTAGATATTGTTACGTCTCCGACTTTACATTCTGTATTTATCCTTACCGACACTTTCCAAGTAGTTTCTCCTTTCTCCGCTAGGAACCGACTCCGTACGGAATCCAGCTTTAGTACCTTTCCTTATCAAGTTATACGACAGCTGTTCTCTAGACCGTTAACCTTGCTTCGTTTTAGAACATTCGAGAACAGAGTCCGCCATCGCTTCCACTACAGGAAAGTCAACTTTTGTTATGTCGCTGATATAGTTAAATTATGTTGTGGATTAATTCCTTATATTTTTTTTTAGTCGCGAGTTATGCGCAAGGCTATTTAACATGCCTTTGTTATAAGCCTTTATTTTTTGTGAATACCAGGTAGGAATGTTTTAGCTTTACCTTGATAATTATGAAATGTTCACTTGTAAAATTTAATAAGGTTAGTTCCACCGTTGGCTTATGAATAACTTTTCAAACTCATTTTGTTTGATTTAATAAAAGACCTATGTATTTCATTTTTACTACAGCCTAATTTTAAAATGCTAATCTTACAGCCTACAAAAACTTTAAAGCTGATGCTATGTTGTGTATTACTAAAGTCTTAACCTATTTCAAACCAAAAATCTAGCCTGAACAGTTCTGTATTAATTAACTGTAACTGTGTAGTTTTCTGCAGTATAACCAGAATATTGAAAACTTTTAAAGAGCTATAGGCATAATATTACTGATATATATTTTATGTAACTAAACAAGAACATCTTTATGTTGCCATGTGGTTTGGTTAACATGTAGAAACATTCTTATGCAACATGATACATGTTGTATTAACGCTTACAATCTTTAAGTAGCAATTTGTCACCTTGTGCTACAAATTTTAGAACAGCTAACTCAAAAAGAACTATCTGATTTATGCTTATTTAATTAGCTGCAAGTTTTCTATAAAAGGATTGTTATTTGTGTTATGCAGTTACACTGGTTCAACTTCAGGGGATAATTAACCCATACAATGCCATAAGCTACACCACAGCTACGCCTTACTGAAAAGGCCTACCTTTCAACAGGACTTTAAATAAAATAAAATTCTTGTATCTACAGTGTTCTAGTTATAGACAGAGATTAATTTGAAATATCAATGATCTGCAGTTGATTTTTGTGTTAAATATTAAACAGGCTGTATTTTGAAAAAGTAATTTTGTGTATGAATACTATATAGGATATGTTTGTATTTAATAATTGGGCGGTGCAGCTATAGCAATATTTCGGACCATAGCCCCTCAGGGCTGTACACACTAGAAATTCTTATATTTTTATATATATATAGAGAGACGTCTCATAATCATTTATTTATATTTATTTGATTTACTTTTAGCTTTACAGTTGGCCAACGACATATGTTTGTTATTTTCCTAATCAAATCCATGGTATGTCATGTTATTTTGTAATTTTGTCTAACCTTTGTATTAAATCTGTAATTTTTATTAAAGGGGAGGGTTTTGATTTTTGATTTTTGGGGAGGGGATTTCAAATTTAAATAAATATATATGTATTTCCTTTTTTTAATCTAATTTTTTTGTATTAAGGGCGTATAATTTATCTAAACTTTATCTAAGGGCGCATAAAATTTAACTTAACTTTTATTAATAAACCTAAAATGCATTCTAGTTCTATGGTTTATTTAGTTAACCTTTAGGTACCTTATACTTTGTGAGTAAACAGCTGAAACATTCATACCTTTGGTGACATTTAAATTTTTAAAGGTAAGTTTTGAACAGTACCAATCTATGTGGCCCAGTATTGCTTCCGTTCCCCTTTTAATCCTTCGTAAGATTGGTACAATATTTAACGTGACTATTTTCAACTGCCGCCATTTTGAAACGAATTGTTGCAGGAAAACAATTTTTAATTTAAAAAGTATCCCATTTAGGTCTATATCTTAAACACTTTCTGAGATAATGAGGTATTTGTAAAAATCACATACAGACTGTTTTTAGCTGACAAATAACCACTTAAAAGTTTCACACTGTCAAAGCTCTACAACTAACGGGGCCTTTAAGTTTAAAAATATCATATTAGCAAGAAACAAACAAAATTGGCTGCATTTTAATACCTAGTTTTTACTTTCTCACTATACTAGTATAGTGATCGCAAAAAAATCGATGTTGAGATTTTTGTGGATATAACCGTTTTGGGACCCCATGAGTCCAAAAAAAAGTGGTTTTTACAAAATTCCTGTCTGTATTTATGTCTATATGTATGTAAGACTTGTATTGATGCACGAAAAACGGTTTCGATTTTTCTTTTAAACAACTCCCTTTTTGGCCGAAAAACCCCCAAAAAATCAGTTATTATTTTTTTATAAAAAAGAGCTTTAACAAATTTGATAAAATTTTGCTTATTTGTAGCCTTTATTTTACCCTACCACATGAAAAAAAGCGTATCTTTCTAAAAAATTTCATTTAGCTAATAATAATAATAACAGATTTTTGGGGTTTTTGGCCAAAAAAGGGCTTTTTCAAAAACTTTTTTTGTGCAACCATACAGGCCTAATTGACGTGTTTATTGCAAATTTCTTCGAAATCGATCAAATAGTTTTCTCTCTAGCTAATAATAATAATATTTATTAGTTAATCTCCTAGTTTAAAATCACCTCTCCTACCCCTCCTACAATCATGAAGTCACTGTGAATCTGTTTAATAATTTAAATATGTGAGAAACTATGTGCCAGTTTCTGGTACCGCTTATTTATCTTACAACATAAAAATCCAACTGAATTCGATGTGCTTTTAGTAGCATAAAATATTATTAAATAAATAACTAAATACATTGTTTTTGCTGATATTACATAAATCTAAATCATTAATTAATTCAATACAATAATGAAATGACACAATGATTTTCAAAATGGCAGTGGTTTGAAATGTTTGATTATAAATATCTCAAAAACAATTAAATTTAGGAATCATTTTGTACAAACTAAAATCAGCAGGTAACGTATACATAGGTTTTTGAAAAAAAATAATAAAAACCAAGTTTTTACTACGTGAAATAATATTTTATTAGCTAAAACACAGATAGTAAGGCATTTAATTGTGGTGTTGTTGTGGCGAATCTTAATTAATTAAATTATTTTAGTTTGAGGGTAATCTTGTGTGTGTTAGACAATTAACAAGAAATTATCTTATTAGTTTTTTCTAAAATCCCTTTTGTTAGTAATCAATGGATACAATTCTTGTTCTTGTACATTTTTAGTAAACTTAATAATTTTAAAGATATTCGATATCAAACTTTTTAAACGATCGCCATTTTAAATTGAGTGTTTGGAAAACCTTGATTATTTTTTTCTAGTTTTGATATTATCGTAAGATATCTATGCAAAATTTCAACTTATAGATATCAATCCGTTTTTTAAATAATAATAGACAAGTAAAAAAGCAATCCCTATATAAATAAACTGTACTAGGAACTGGCACATACTTTCTCACAAACATATTTAAATTATTAAACAGATTCACTTTGACTTGTAGGGTGGGTTAGGAGAGGTGATTTTTTATGAAAGTTGGAGATTAACTAATAAATATTATTATTATTATCTAGAGAGAAAACTATTCGATCGATTTTGAACAAATTTGCACCAAACACGTCAATTAGGCCTTTATAAATGCACGAAAAAAGGTTTTGAAAAAAATTAAAAAACAACCCCCTTAACGGCCTAAAAACCCTCAAAAATCAGTTATTATTATTATTATTAGATAAACGAGAATTTTTAAAAAGATGCGGTTTTTCGCATATGGTACGGTACATTAAAGGCTACAAATAAGCCAAATTTTATC
Source organism: Philaenus spumarius (assembly GCA_018207615.1). Lineage (NCBI taxonomy): Eukaryota > Metazoa > Arthropoda > Insecta > Hemiptera > Aphrophoridae > Philaenus > Philaenus spumarius. The sequence goes on along the minus strand of JAGFPH010007396.1, from coordinate 16,895 downwards.
AAAATCGTTAGAGCCGTTTTTTTTAAAAATAATAACTGATTTTTTGGGAGTTTTTTTGCCAAAAAGGAGGGTTTTTCAAAAAATTTCAAAACCGTTTTTCGTGCATCTATACAGACCTACTTGACATGTCTTGTTCAAATTTGTTTGAAATCGACCAAATATTTTTCGCTCTAGCTTTGCATACATAAATACACACAGACAGACATTTTGTACAAACCATTTTTGGATTAAGGGGGTCCCAAAACGGATATTTCCACAAAAATCTCAACATAGATTTTTTTTCGATCACTATAGCTTACTTTCTCTATGCCTACTATAGTATAGTGAGAAAGTAAAACTAGACAATTTCGGACATTTTAATAATGATATTGTGATTTTTTTTTTGGAGCAATACCTAAAATTATTCGTGAAGACTTCTGAAACACCTTGCATAACTACAAATATAGGTTACATTATTTTTAACACAATTGTGCGAGAAGAGTGAGCGTTGTAGTTGACGTGCGAAGCATGTACGGTTCTTAGAATACAGTAGTTAGTAAATAGTAAATACCAATAGTTTTCATTTAGTTAAATTATTTTATATCAATTCAATTCCACAGAAAAATTGTTGTTTGTAAACTATCGTATTTCAATTAAATTAATATTGAACAAATATCAATTGGATAAATTGCACTGACATTTTTGGCTAAAATATATAGGGCCTAAGTAAATAAGTTCTAACAAAACTTTAAAATTATAACGTTCAACGAAAATCAAAATCCCCTAAAAAAAAGAACCCCACTTGCCAATGGCGTTACCTAAGCTGTCACGGTAAAAATATCTTTGTATCAAAAAGCAAATGTTAAATTAGAAACAATCTGTTTGATGAAACTTTTAGGGAAAACTGCCTTTAGGTTACACTTTTCATTTAATTGTGTTACAGGATAATTAAATGCAGTGTTTGCGAAGTAAAACTTTGTAACATTGAAAACCATTTAATTTAATTAAAAAGCGTGTTTTCACTCTGAAAGAAATCTAATACAAAATATTAATGGTTTATCTATTAATAGTGCTGCATAATGGTAATACAGATTTTATGCGAACAACTAAATTAAAATAAAATTACTCATTCCAATTTGGTACACGAATTTATTTACTAAAATTTGTGAATAGTTCTAATAAGTTTTTAATGTTGATTTAAAACTGTCTTTGAAAAACAAATTGTACAAAGGAATAGATTTATATTTATTTGTAAAAAGAAAAATTATACTGTTGAATATAGATATCGGCGCGAAAAATGGCACTTGACCTTGCCCGGTTCGTGATGGGCGAGGGGTGTGGGGGAAGGGCGTAAGTGTAGACAAAAACATTTTCCCACGCCGCTTTCTAATGTGATTCATTCTTTCGACGAACTGGTGGTGTCACCTCACCCTTGAAAGGGTTACAAAGTAATTTTAAATTTAATTACATTGTTCGTTTTTCTAGAGATAATCGCATAAAATTGGAATATGGAACTGGTTTATCTACCCGCGCCGGGAATACTGATGTTTTTAGTATGTTTAGTAGCCCAATAAATTTCAGTACTTTAGTTACTTTGGTACCAATAAACTTGTAATTTGGTGAATGTACTATCCGTTTTTAATAATACAATTATGGTCAAATTGGCGCAGATTAAGGCAAAATTTTACATTAAATTTTTACTTTAGGTCTGTGTTTGGGTAGTGACTAAATATCACTTGCGTTTGAGTTAATAAACGTAATAGTTACTATTGTGAGCAACTGTATTCAAGTTTATTTTATCAATGTATTTTCTCACAATTCAAGCTCAATATTTGCTTATAACTATCACTATGCCAACTTTCAGACTTTTACTTCAATCCGTATTTATACAAAATTGCAAATAGACAGGAAAAACACCGCGGAGATGCCTAAATCACTATTTTATTTGTAACTATTACTTTGGTAAGTGATAATATTTTCCTACAATGAGGATCTTTTAAAATAAAATAGGTATATGATTTAAAACTACCAACGTTGTATTTATTTTGCTGGGTCATAATGATACTTTGTAACTGAATAGCGGGCTCTACAAAAGGCCCAGGTCGCAACCTACACAGTTTGTTGCTTCCTTATATCTAAACTAAGAGCAGAGATACACACTATTTTATACACGTTTGTCAAACCTACGTGTAGTACAAAATTACAAAATAAACTAACATATCGCTACACAAGTTCAACATTAGCTTATACATATAGTTCAATATTCAAGCCTCCAGTATAGTAGCGAATTATGTTTTTACCTGCTCAGAGATGTAAACGTGCTATTCTGTGTCACATAACTTCATTGCTATTGTATAGGAACCTGAAGCGATATATGGAGTTTGATCAAAATGGAACTAGGAAAAGATAAACATAGTTTTATATTCAATTTCCTTTAATATTGTATTAAGTTTTCTAAGTATTATGTCTAAGTGAAATTTTAATTCCATTGCTTCATGTCGGTAGATTTCTCTGCGAGACCTATAAGTTCACTATGTTTATAATTTGTGGATTAAACCCTACTCAAAAAATAATTTTGTATCCATATGAAATAATAAAAATCAAAACAAATTTTATTGTTTTAAAAAGGTTTAATCTACTAGTAAGGAAAGTTCACACAGCTGAACAAGATATCACTAAACAAGTTTCGGCAACAAAATATCACTAAACAAGATTCCGCAACAAAATATTACTAAACAAGATTCTGCAACAAATTATCACTAAACAAGATTCGGCATCAAAATATCATGAAACAAGATTCCGTAAAAAATATCATGAAACAAGATTCCGCAACCAAATATCACTAAAGAAGATTCCGCAACAAAATATCACGAAACAAGAGTCCGCAATAAATTATCACTAAACAAGCTTCCGCAACAAAATATCACTAAAGAAGATTCCGCAACAAAATAGGCTATTACTAAACAAGATTCCGCAAAAAATATCACTAAACAAGTTTCCGCAACAAAATATCATTAAATAAGATTCCGCAACAAAATATAAGTAAACAAGATTCCGCAACAAATTATCACTAAACAAGATTCGGCATCAAAATATCACTAGACAAGATTCCGTAAAAAATATCATGAAACAAGATTCCGTAACAAAATATCACGAAACAAGAGTCCGCAATAAATTATCACTAAACAAGATTCCGCAACAAAATATTACTAGATAAAATTCCGCAACAAATTATCACTAAACAAGATTCCGCAACAAATTATCACTAAACAAGGTTCCGCAACAAAATATCACTAAACAAGGTTCCGTAACAAAATATCACTAGACAAGATTCCGCAACAAATTATCACTAAACAAGGTTCCGCAACAAAATATCATTAGTCAAGATTCCGCAACAAAATTTCATTAAACAAGTATCCGCAACAAAATATCATGAAACAAGATTCCGCAACAAATTTCCACTAAACAAGATTCCGCATCAAAATACCATGAAACAAGATTCCGTAACAAATTATTACGAAACTAGATTCTGCATCAAAATACCAGGAACTATATTCAGCAAAAAATATCTCGAAAGTATATTCAGCAACAAAATATCACGAAATTGTATATCGCAACGAACTATCACGAAACTATATTCTGCAACAAAATATCACGAAACTAGATCTCCAAGAATGGTTCACAAGGTGATATCAAAATTGTAGGTAATTTTGAATGGTTAGGTCTTCGATTTTATAAAATTTCTTTAGTTTTTCATAATTATTTAAACTTTGCCATTTTGTAACACAGTTATTAAATTACAAATTTGGAATAACTTTTGTTAGAACAGAAATTTTTCATACTAGGTCAGTAAAATATAAATCGAAAAATTAATTATTCGTTTTACAATTTTATTTCTTTGTGTTCATTTTTAGTTATAACACTTCATCAAAAAGGAACAATGGTTCCTCAAAAAAATTGAAAATTGTATGGTTTTCAATGGTTTTTGATTCCATACTTCCATTTCGAATAAAAAAGCTTTGGTTTTATCAGTAAACAATTGTGTATTATGCAAAAACAATCATAAGTTTCTTATTTGAAAAAAATTTATTTTAAAACGAATTCTAGTTTAGACCTACTTTTAAATCATTCCTCGAAAGAACTGATTGGATGCGATGTAACTTAAAATAAGGTCTAAATTATTATAAAAATGTGTAATTAATTATTGTTTTAAATGTGTAATTGGGTTATCATTATTTTATTGTGTTTATTCATAGTGTTTGGTGGTAAAGATACACAGCCGGAGTGCACCGCATAAGTGGTTTTAGCACGCTGTCAAGAACTAATTTATTTTACTCAAAACCAATCACCAATAACTGAATGCGGTGATTGGTAGACACTATAATTTCCAATGAAGAAAATTTTAAGCAAAATGTGGACATTTTTTATTACATTATTTATTTATTTCATGAAGTTATTACTTTTAGACATCTTAAATCCAACATTTTTGTATTGGTAGTTTTGCTCGTTTTCCAGAACATGGTGGTTCTATTGATTCGTAAAACTGTCCGCAGAAGGGTTGTCTCAGACTCGACAGCTTCGTGGTTGTAGTAGTACATTTCTCTATTATATAAACAAATACCTATCATTCAAGCAAAATCAGTCCCTACCGCGCATGCGTCATGATATAGGTCAACGCTAAACGAACCGAACTACCACGATTCAAGTGACTTTATGCCAATAAATTGTAATTTCATAAAGTATATAAGAGTGTACAAAAATCTGTTTTCATTTGCTTCGTCGCGGGGGTTGTCGAGCGAACAGAGTATGGGGCGGAGCCCTCTTTTTTTCATGTTATGAACATACTATTATAGAAGCAGTAACTACATTACATTCAAATAATTCGACCACGCAGCTGAACCGCTGACGTGAGTTGAGCAAATTTCCAAAATTAAGTTTATAGACCGATATTTTAGGGTTTCGACCAACAATTTGGGAAATAGGTCTATTCGCGACGGTGCTGAATAGCTGCAAAATGGTTCGCACGCCATTCCGCATATTGGGAGTATCTTCAATAACACAAAGCATTGCGTGCTTCGCACGCCATTCCACATATTGGGATTGTCTTCAATACACAATGCATTGCGTGCTTCGCACGCCATTCCACGTATTGGGATTGTCTTCAATAACACAAAGCATTGCGTGCTTCGCACGCCATTCCACATATTGGGATTGTCTTCAATACACAAAGCATTGCGTGCTTCGCACGCCATTCCACATATTGGGATTGTCTTCAATACACAATGCATTGCGTGCTTCGCACGCCATTCCACATATTGGGCTTGTCTTCAATACACAATGCATTGCGTGCTTCGCACGCCATTCCACATATTGGGATTGTCTTCAATACACAGTGCATTGCGTGCTTCGCACGCCATTCCACATATTGGGATTGTCTTCAATACACAATGCATTGCGTGCTTCGCACGCCAAACCTCGTATTAGGGGTATTTTCAACACACAAAGCATTGCGTGCTTCGCACGCCAGCCCCACGGTAGAATCCACCACATTTTCTTTGAACCGGGTACTTCTATGGTATTTCACGTTTTGATCGATTTTGGGGGAACCAAGCGAGCTATAAGGTCGCGTAAAAAAACAAAATGTGCAGAATAACATCTTACATTTATATTGTTAGATAAAACTCTAAAAAAAATTCATTCTCTTAGTAAAAATCTCAAAAAATAGTTACTTCCGGTCAAAAAACTTACTTCCGGTTGTTGGATTTTTTTGGCTAACGAACTCGTCCGAGCCACTTACACAACCAACATGTGTACCAAATTTGGACCAAATCGGACTTAAAATGCGACCGCTAGAGTGCGAACACATATATACATATATATATATATATACATATATATATATGAATTTTAATGACACCCCAAAACGTGTTCTGGGGACCATGATCGGTGCTCATTTGCTACTCCCGACCTTGGGTCTCACCATAAGGGCCACTGCAATAGCTCATTTTTCCTATGGAAATTCGCTATTAATAGATTAGTTAATTAATACATAACTTTTAATGAAAAGTAAATTTAATAATCGAAAGCTTCGTAGTGTATCCAACTTTAAAAGTAAAGCTGAATTGCCAATTAGTGAAGTGGCGTTGTTTTATAACACTGCAAATATTAAAATTGGTTCTTTGAAAAATTACATGTTTTATGCAAACCAATTCGCTTTACTGCTTTTAAAATAATATTACTTTCAATTATTCTACATATGATAACGTTTATTGAATAAGTTTTAAATGCACGGACATTATATTGCTTAACTCAATTAACCGTATGGTAGCTATAAAATCATTTGAGTGTGTTTCAAACAAATTATTATTATTATTCTATTGGTGTGGTTGGTAAGAACTGGAAACTTAGAAAGCTAGCTTAAGGTAGGCCTACGTTTCCACTCCAACAAGTTGCAAGGACATGACGCGTTACATGATGCGGCACATGTTGCGCAACATTTCCGGCACAATCTCCATTCCAAAATAATTTCTGCAACAGGTGCCCGCGCCATACCAGGAGACCGCACTGCATTCCAAGAAGATATAGCGTAACTTAAACCTTATAGTGTAACGCAAAGTTGATTGTATGAAAAGTACTCGTGTTGTACAGTTTAATTTGGTATCGCAACGATGGACCACAGCTGCGTTGGTGAGCTCTATAGTTATGGCAGGTGCGTACCATGATATTTTGAAAAAATGCGAAAAACCCCAGATGGTGGGTAAGAAGTTTTTAGCGAAAACAGAAAGGGAAGGAGGGTTCTATTCCTTGACGAGAGACCTAGAAAAAGGTCCTAGGAAAATGCCTTGATGATTTTCCAAGGTTAAGAAAATTAATAAGAATGACTGCAACTGATCTTGAGTTATTATTAAGTGCTGTTGGACTATTAATCGCTAAAGAAACAAAGAGTCGAACACCAATTTTTCCTGGTGAAATGTGGAGTACTTATCGACTTCATAAATAGTGGTTTCAAGGTTGTCGGCAATTCGTTGTAAAGCGTCATCACTGCACTGTGAGTTTATGTGGTTAGAACTGATGATATTTCAAAACACTGACTATTGTTCTTATCAACTAACATAAAAGCGAGTGTACGTATGTACGTACTCACGTACGTGAGTAACATATAACAGCTGAGTTCGCCCATCGTCTGTAATACTTAAATAAAACCCAGTGTAGGTTATATTTTAGGGTTATGTTTACAACTTCAATCATTTTAATTTTTTGTGAAGTAGATTTTATTTTTTGTTTTAATATGAGTTATATAACTAATGCGTGTTATAATACGTTATAAGATTTGCTTTTAGGTTATAATCTGTATATAAATAAAACCTTTTATCATCAATATATTTGTTTACAAATTTAAAGAAGAGATAAATATCCGTTTAACTTCGGAAACATTGCATATCTTCGTATAACATAAAAATAAACATATTCGATTATTAATTTCTTTACTATAATATTAAAAACTTCTAATTCATGTGATCCATCAATATAAAATATAAAGCAATGAAAAGATAATACTTTTATCTTTATTTACATGTACAATAACGTATATAAATATAAAATTTTCACAAATAGGCCTACAGTTTTTTACTCCTTACAATTGTACACATTTACCGAGTTAAAAATCCCTGTCAGCATAGTTAGGTAGGCCTAGATAAAATCTGTTGTTTTTAGTATTATTTGTTTTAATATGTATTTCTGATGTGTATCTAATTAATCCGCTTGTGATTTTTCACGGGGGCATACTAGTTGTTCAATAAGCCTTAGGCTACTATTTATTTTTTTCATTGGACCATTCCATCGTTAAATGTAGTTTTTCTCGGGGCCTTAAGGTAATTCGCAAACATAACCAATTATTACCACTGTGACAAAAAAAAAACAAAAAAAAAAAAAGATAGCTGTAAAATGTAAAACAGGAGTACATGGTCGGTAGACTAGTGAATCTTCATTGCACCAGAGCAGTGCGCATGCGCAAGCGCCACAACTTGTTTCCATTGCTCGGCGGCACATGAGGCGCCACATGTTTGCCGCCGCAACTTGTGCAGTGGCATGCTGCAAGGTGTTTCCACTCTGGCACATGTTGCGCGTCATGTTGTGATACAAATTTGTGGTAATGGAAACGTACATTCAGTAGAGGATAATATGATCCCGCTCCACTTGGATTTAAAATTGAATGTACAAAAGGATGGTTATGAGACGGGACAAACGCTGAGTAGAGTGTTGCAGCAACATGTTGGCTGGAGGTGTCGTTTCAGCGGGACTCTATTAGCCTGCCTTCAATAGGGAGAGCATACACAAAAGTATAGTCCTGAACACAGGTAACCCTTTGTTGCCCGACAGTACTTTTAAGTACCACCCAATTCAACTGTCTTTATAAAAGGTAACAGTGGATTTATCTACAAGTTGAGGCCTGGAGGTACTTTAGAGTACCATTGCAGTTCTGTAAAACATCGGGTCTACACCTAGTTTCAACAAATGCCACCAGAAAGCAGGACGTGCTTGGCTAGTACTTGCTTTCAATTGGCAATTTATATGGTGTGATTTTCCCAATTTATTAAAACTTGTTCTAGTCTTTCATTTGTCAGTATTTTTTATTAAAAGGGTAGCATATTGCTTTAAATTAATTACTTAACTTAATAAGAACTGATCTAAGTTATTATTATAAACCTCTCACTCATACAAATTATACAGATTCAAACTTAAGAGTAACCAAGCAAACTTCCTATAACCACTCCTAGATGGTGCTGATAAACTATTTTTTACTTTACACGTAATATTTATACCGATAGTAATGTAACTCAAGTTTTGTTAATTTGTCAGTTTTCTTTAATCAAGCCGTAGCCTAGTGGATAACGTTGCGTCTTCCTGATCAGAAGATGCTGGGTTCGAATCTAGGCTAGGAAGACCAGATACCTAATCATATCTGTGGTTTGCTGGTAGGAGGGCGGAAGTAAAGCAAACGGTGGTTGGCTCGCTTCCAAGCTGACGGGATATGGCTAGTTAATCACAAAAATAAAGAAATATATAGTTTTTTTCAAATTTTATCACTTCTTGGACCTCAAAGGATTAAAGTCAAGCAATTGTGTAAATCAGTGGTATTAAAAATCACTTTGAGACTAGTCTGGAAGTACCGATTCTGTTTTAAGTGGCGAGCGACTGCGAAGAATCTCAAAAACTTGTGATGAAGAAGTAATACTTTTGAGGAAAGACTTTGAAAATTAAGAGAGAGGCACGATTTTGGTAGAAATCTCAACATTTTACTTGGTCTATTTGGATTTAGCGAACCTGAAAGTAAAGCGTGTTTTCACTTTATGAATTTAATAAAGAAGACCTTTGTACAGCCTATATTTAGATATTAATCAGCTGTGTCAAAAGTGCGAGAGAATTATTTTAAGTCGTCTCTTCACATTCTACACGAGTATGCTGTGCCATGGTTTAGATTATTCAGAAAATGTTTTAAGAGAACTTCTGGCTTTGCAAAAACGGTTTGATGTAAACTTCTGATTCATAACTTTAAAATGTTAATTGTTTGTCTAAAAAATGCTTTATTATTTCTGAGAGCATTTTCAACGGTTCAGAACTTCCGTACAAGAATATCTTCCGTTTGGATAGGGTGTTTTTAAAACTGTGTACCCCTCTAACTTTTAAACGGTTAATAAAATAATAAAATAAACGGTACCAGATAACTGCCGCATACGTTCTCCCAGTTGAAACTTTATACCTTCCCAAGAGTAAGCATAGAAGGTGGTTATTTAGAATTGCAAAAGTAAGACATACTATGGAAAATATTATTATATTATTATTATTATTATTCAAACTATTAGATCGATTTCGAAAAAATTTGCACCAAACATATCAATTAGGTCTGTATAGATGCACGAAAAATGCTTTTGAACAATTTTGAAAAACAACCCATTTTGGCCAAAAAAACCCCAAAAATCAGCTATTTTTATTATTATTACTTAAACGAGGATTTTTAGAAAGATGCGTTTTTTGAATATAGTAGGGTAAATTAAGGGCTACAAATAAGCAAAATTTTATCAAAATCGTAAAAGCCCTTTTTGAGAAATTTTGATTTTTCTCGTTTTTTGGCCATTTTTGGGGGGTAAAACCCCTTAAAAGTAAAATTGTTGAAAAAATGAAAATAAACGCCTGGAGATATTCCATAACTACACCTACATACCAAATTTTATCAAAATCGGACCGTTGGTATGGTCTCCAGCTCTGTACACATCCTAACAGACACATGGACAGAAATCACCAAAAAACAACGTTTTTGGGTTCAGGGAGCACCAAAACAAATAATTCCATTAAAAATAATTTTGGGTTCCGAGAGCACCAACACAGATAATTTCACTAAACAATGTTTTGGTGTTCAGGGAGCACCAAAACAGATAATTCCACTAAAAATTAAAATTCGAATATTTGGGCGAAAACAATACTTTCTCCATATACTACGTATAGGGGGGGGGGGGGGGAGTAAAATAACACCTATAAAAAAAGTTTAAAAATAACTTGTGAAATCCAAAATCATCATAAATTATAGGGTGCTAATAAGAAATACGAAAGTTGACGCCATATTGGAAAATGGCGGCCATTTGCAAAAGTTTTAACTAGATATGTTTTAATTTCTCAGAAAAACAAGGAAAGGTTCCCCATTTAAAGTTTGCTGTCAGATTTATAGTTTATAAGATACCGATGGCGACCCCCTTTAAAAAAGACACCCTGTAAATATTAGTCATGGAGTAGGCCAATATACAAATAAACGTGAAGTTTTAAAAATTAGAAATAAATAGACAAGGCATGTTCATACCTTATTAGCACGAAAAACTTGGTAGCTGCGTCGAGATCTCTACTTAAAAAAAGAGAGAAAAATACTAATCTCCGACAGATGCTCAAGAAAAAGACAAAAACGTTACAACTAAATAAATCAATTCAATGATAAACAATCAAAAGTGCACCTTTCTTAAAATATTTGTTTAAAGGCAAAAACCACAAAAAAAATAGACTTAACCCAACAATGCAAGTAAAAAATAAAACACATAATATATAGCACACTTAGATCAAGTAATATTGATAATAGTGCTAATAAATAATTAAATATCATTAAACAATTACTAAGTATCACTAGTAGGCCTATGGTAAATCATTAAATCTTACTACACTTATATTATACTAGGGGAAACCCCTGCGTGCTCCGCCCGCCAACCCTGTTGGTACTTTCTATACTAATCATGTTATGTTTTCTTTATAATAAATGTGTAGGATTAATAATAACCCCAAAGCTAAGATGGTAAATAATGTTAAATGTTCAAATCAAATTACTTCGTATATTTTATAACAGCAGTTTTAATAAATAAATGTCAAAAGAACCGGCAAGGCTCAGGTTTACGCTTTAATAAAAACCTAACCTAGAAATTATTGCATCAAAGTTTGAAATCAGCTTGGAAATCAGCTGTTGTATCTGTTATTTTATTAAATTGGTTTCTATGGTAATGAATGTAAATATCGTCAAGACATATGACGGTTTGTCAATGTAGGCCTAACCTAAGAATTTTTGCGACTAAATTTACAAATATTGAAATAAAAAAGTTTTTATCAAAATGAATTATAGCCTATGTTATTCAGGGATAGTGTAGCTTTTTATTAGTAAAACTATTTTTTCAATCGGTTCAGTAGTTCCAGAGATTACCCCCTACAAAAAAAAAAAAAAAACTTTACCTCTTTATAATATTAGTATAGATTTATTTATATAAACAACACATCCAGGAATACACGACACGAACAGCTTAACACTGACACATCCATATTGAACTTAATAATTATAAGACACATCAAACAATCGAAAGGAGAAAACAAACATTCCCTCTTATTGTATATTCTTCAATATTACCTATTAAAAAACAACAATACCTATTTTTGAGTCATTAATTGTTTCAAAAATGCATTTATTAAACCAGCAGATATAAAATTGCACAGGTATTGGTTGAAAAGGAGCAAGAAAAAAAAGAAATTCCTAAATGCTTCACTATATAGAAGAGATACTGCCATCCTATTTCTATTCCTTTGCCTATCTAAATAAATATTTTGACTCCCAAACAAGACCTTCTTTTACGCAAAAAAATGCTTACTAACCTGTACATAAAAAGTATCGCTTATATACCAGTCATTTAACAGCAAACCGGTATTTATGTTTAAAATACTAATTATTATTATTTTGGAATTTAGAATGAAATAAGCTTTCAAACGATATGCTGCACAACGATATTTGGTTGAACCAATCGAAATCAATTTTGAAAAATCCAAATGGCTGTAACTCAAAATTTTTAAATGCTCAAAAATACCGTTGTGTCTCATATCGTTTGCAAGCTTATTTAATTATAAATCCAAAAATAATAATAATTAGGCCTAGTATTTTTTTTTTTAAATAGGGAGCAAACTGGGGCAAAATTGGAAAACAAGATTTCGTTGTTATTTGGCCGCCGTTTTTAATCGGTTAAAGATACGGATGTGCAAATTTCACCGTTGGGTTTCTCTTGAAATTTTACATCGAAATGATGTATCACATGACCACCTTCCTATTTAAAAAAACAAAGTTACATTCAAAATGGCGGATCCAAGATGGCGGATACATTTTCTGAAATCTTAATAAAATAGTATTTTTACATAGAGCAGGTTCCTCAATCACATCTACCTTAAAATTTTCTTTACATACGAAATATTAAACCGCGGGACTTTTTGTACACCCTGTAGGCCTATATTATTTCAATGTAAGTTATATAATACCCTATAATATTAATGTAACAATACAGTTTGAATGTTTCTCTACTGCTTATTTATTAAATAGACGGATTACTCCACGGAATATAATTATACAGCGATATACCAATAAAATTTTGCTAAATAATATCACTGCTGCTATATTTGGGACAGATTTTGCAATTTAATTTGTAAGAAAAAAATAAAACTTGGAACAAATTTATGGTGAAATAGTCAATAGGTCTACCTTATTTCATAAGAAAAGCTTTGAGTTTACATTTAATAATGCGATAATTGTTACTATATTTAGGCCTGATTCAAAATTTAATTTGTCAGAAGAAAGTAAAACTTAAACGATATTGATAGTGAAATTGTAAATTTTGTAATATAGGCCTGGCTTATTTCAGAAGAATTGCTTTGAGGTTATGGTTAATCTTATAAATATTGTTAATATATTTAGGCCCGATTCGCAAATTAATTTGTTAGAAGAAAGTAAAACTTGGCCTAAATATTAATAGTGAAATTTGTCAAATTTGTATAATATAGCCTAGGCCTGGCTCATTTCTGGAGCATTGCTTTGAGGTTATGTTTAATTCTACAATTATTCTTACCATATTTAGGATTGATTTCGCAACATAATTTGAAATCATAAATTTAATAAAAAGTTAAACTAGTGTTAAAAGTCACTGGGTACTTAAATTTATAAAACAAGGTATAAAGCGTATAAGTACGATGTTTTATGAAGGCAGTGGTCTGGATACAGTTGCTTGGGATTTGTACGTTTAGACTAAGATACTAGCTGGTTATATATTTATAACCATTTAAAGAGAGTGTAAAGAGAATTATTGATGGCTGCAAAAAGCACCGTATTCAGTCAGCACTCCAGTATATCTTCATTAATATGTAGAATGTTTATTCAAATTTTGTAATTTTAGAGACTTAAGCTGTACGATCTATGTAAATTAGTAATTAGTAATGGTTACTTCACTATTATTACTTGGTATTTTGAGGTTACATTTTAGATCTTTCATAGATTGTTTTGTAAAATATCAAATAACTTGTTTACAAACTTTGGTAGTATTGGTATAAGAAGGCCTTGATTTGGTTAAAATGTTGGTTTACAAATAGTAAAATTTCACTTGGTATAAAAACTAAATATACAGGGTGATTCACGAAGATATGCGGAAACTTCGGGAGCTCATTCTAAATGTAAAAGTAAAAAAAAGAGTTGTAAAAAAACATTGGACCTGAAAAGCTTCGTTTACCAGATATCCACCATTTTGTTTTTAAAATAATTCATATCTAGAGAAATGTTTGACTGATTGAGTCGAAACTTGGCACGGAGCTTAACATGATAATGATCTAGCTTAGGAAAAATAAGCGATTATATCCAATCATGCGCTTCAAAATAGCGGCTGTTTGAAAATTTCAAACCTAAATTACTCAAAAACCGTATATTTAAAAAATAAATGTCGACACCTTTTTTTTTGAAGCCATTTAGATTACCTGTCAGAAGGTGTAATTGTCAAAACAATCGACTGGAAGGATAATGGTTAAGTTATATGTAATAAATAATAAGTTTCCGTAATCCAAGTCAGTAAACACAATAATATTATTGTATGTACATATGTAGGTATTATCTTTAACTTAGCTGTTATCCATTATCTGATTGCTTTGACAGTTCCACTATCAGATAGAAATCAAAAGGGCTACAAAAAAGCAGTTTTTTAAAACTTACGGTTTTTGAGTAATTTAGGTTTGCAATTTTCAAATAGCCGCTATTTTGAAACGCATGATTGGATATAATCGCTTATTTTTCTTGTCATAGATCATTGTTAGGTTAAACTTAATGCCAAGTTTGAAATCAATCAGTCAAACATTTATCTAGATGTGAATTTAAAAAAAAAAAAAAAAAAAAAAAAAATGGCGGATATGTTAAAAACGAAGCATTTCCGGATCTATGTTTGTATCACTTTTTACTTTCTCCCCCCTATACGTAGTAGGCCTATGTGGAGAAAGTGTTGTTTTCGTCCAAATTTTTGAATTTGAATTTTTAGTGGAATTATCTGTTTTGGTGCTCCCTGAACCCCCAAAAATATTTTTAGTGGAATTAATTGTTTTGGTGCTCCCTGAACCCAAAAAAGTGTTTTTTTTGGTGATGTCTGTCCGTGTGTCTGTCACGATGTGTACAGAGCTGGAGACCATATCAACGGTCCGATTTTGATGAAATTTGGTATGTAGGTGCAGTTCTGGAATATCTCCGGGAGTTTTTTAATTTTTTCAAACTTTTGATTTTTAAGGGGTTTTGCCCCAAAAATGACCAAAAAACGAGAAAAATATAAATTTCTCAAAAACGGCTATAACGATTTTGATAAAATTTGGCTTATTTGTAGCCCTTAATGTACCCTACCATATGCAAAAAACCGCATCTTTCTAAAAAATCTCGTTTAGGTAATAATAATAATAATAATAATAATAACTGATTTTGGGGGGTTTTTGGCCAAAAAGGGGGTTGTTTTTCAAAAATTTTCAAAACCTTTTTTCGTGCATCTATACAGGCCTAATTGACATGTTTGGTGCAAATTTGTTCCAAATCGATCGAATAGTTAAAATAATAATAACAATATAATATGGATGTGTGTTACATGCATCTAATATTTTCCATGGTAACATTTTCTTACTTTTGCAATTCTAAATAACCACCTCCTATGCTACTCTTGGGAAGGTATAAA
Organism: Philaenus spumarius; assembly: GCA_018207615.1. Classification (NCBI taxonomy): domain Eukaryota; kingdom Metazoa; phylum Arthropoda; class Insecta; order Hemiptera; family Aphrophoridae; genus Philaenus; species Philaenus spumarius. The sequence goes on along the minus strand of JAGFPH010007396.1, from coordinate 1,386 downwards.
GTTTAAACTGGGATCTGGTACCGCTTATTTTTACTTTTACATGTAGAATGAGCTTCCGAAGTTTCTGCATACCTTCGTGAACCTTCCTGTATTTTGGATAATTTGGAAGCTAGATCCGGTGCTGGTGGAAGAATGCTTTCTTCAGTTGTATTTAGTATTCACTGACTGCAATTTAATACTGCTGCTTGTAATAACTGACTACATATTTAGAAAGGGTAAACATTTACTTTAACTTGTCAATCGATTTCTAAAGGAATTTGAAATAATATTAAAGAACACATCTAACTAATTGTAAAAACAACAAAAATTTTCCCGTGAAATTATATTTATAGGAATTATGAAAAAAATTAAAGTTGAAATTGTATAGGTTAAGTTTCGACTTTTCCGCAATATTTCACGTAATTATAACGAAATAATCCACTTCACATACACCAAACACGTAAGAATTAAATAAACTAAACAATATTAACCCTAAAAGTACCCACAAAGCAAGAAAATTAGAAAATAATGTAACAAAGCGTTAATTACGAAAACAATAACATCTTACATTTAAGAACAATAGAAACTACAATATAACTGCGTAATTAAAATGGAATTCCATCAACGTTGCCAAATCGAACAATAGGTTATTGTACTGAATGGAGTGTGTATAAATCGGTGACCTGTGGACTAGTAAAACATTGTTCATTAGGCCCTATATAATTAGGAGAAAAAAAAACTAAAAGGTTCTAACCTATACTATTTAGTCACAGTATGTTTGCTTTTTACTTACTTTCGCCGATAATAGTATGATTATATTTAGTTATTATCACTTTATATAATTAAAAAAAAAACCTAAAAAATTATAACCTATAGTTTTTAGTCACAGTATGTTTGTACTTTAAAAACGTATGTACAACTTTCTAGTTGAGTTGGCTAAACTGTTTGTTTCTACACAAAAAAGAACAAGACAAATCCGGCAACGCTGGGAGAACGCTAAGAAAAACATGTCAGCCCTTTACAATGTAAATTCCCATAAGGAACATTTTATTTGAAAGTTTTTAATATTGTGCGTGTTGAAGATGGTTAAATATTGCTTTCCCGGTATCAGTGAAGTGTATAAATCCTATATTTATAAAGAAAAAAGTTAAGGTTTGTGTATTTATAGTAGTTTTGATTGACAAGCTTGTAACGTCCCAAAATTAGAAGGGGAAAATTTGTCGATATGATTTAAATTAAACGTAATAAGAAGCAGGAATCATATCGCACGCCTGTGTTTAGTCTTGCGTTGTTCCTCGGTAGGGAGGGGGCAACGCGGAGAGAGGCAAGCACTGGGGGGTAAAAATACACTAGGAAATATTTACCCCCATGTCGCACATGCTTTGGTTCGCTAATAATCAGTGGGGG
>JAGFPH010007395.1:2857-65877 GCA_018207615.1 Philaenus spumarius | reverse complement strand
TGTTGAAGCAAACAGCTGTTGTATCTGTTATTTTATTCAATTGGTTGCTATGGTAATAAATGTAAATACATGTGTTGATTCATCGGTCTAGGCCTAACCTAAGATTTTTTATGACTAAATTTACAAATATTGAAATAAAAAATGTTTTTATCAAAATGAATTATATGTTACTCAGGGATAGTGTAGTTTTTTATTAGTAAACTATTCAATCGGTTCAGTAGTTTCAGAGATTACCCCCTACATATATACAAAAACACAAAAAAAAAAAACAAATTTTACCTCTTTATAATATTAGTATAGAAAATGTTAATTGACAACTGGTTAGATCCTTTTGATCGACATTTTATGTCGCTTTATGCAGGATTTCAATAATAAAAGAAATCTTATTGGTTCTCAATCCATTTAGTAGAGAGGTTCTATTAAACGAATGCATTGATTTGTCGGTGACAGTTCTTACGCTGTATACGTACCATGGAAAAGAACACCTTAAGGTATAAATATAAGTTAATACTTTTTATTAAATTTGTTGAGTAGGCTTCATTTCAAAAAGCAGTAAGCACTAACTTATTTGTAAGTTTTCGTATTTGGAACTGTTATTACCAATGTAAAACAACTTTTCAAGTTATTTCACAACCTTAAAGTTTACTTTTCATTCTATACAATTCTCATTCATTATCACTTTAATAAAAACATATTAAAGTTGCGTTACCCATTATGGGGATGTTACCTAGGGGATAATGTTTTCAAAATTCAACGTCTGAAATTTTCGGTCTTAGAATATCAAATGCCTTTTTAGATTTCCATTATTTTTGTATACCCACAACAACCATTAAATCATTGAATGAGTTAAGTTTAAAAGTAAACAGTTTCAGAATTCTCAGAATAAAAGTTATTAAAATTTTAACAAATATAAATTGAAATTGAATATAAGTTGAAATGTTATATATCAACAAATTCTAATTACTTTTATCGGAATGAGATTGCCTCACTAGATTAGCTTAGTTTAATTAATATATTTTATTTTGTGTTGCTCTCAGTTTTTTTCAGGTTTCTTGCCACGGTTTATCTGTTATCAGGTATTTTCAAACCAATGATGGCGTCTTTCAAAAACGAAAGGTAGTAGTTTTTTCTAGGTTCGCACACACAACACTTATTGTAAGATACACACAGAATGTAAACATGTATACATCATTATATTTAAGGGAGTTATGCGTTCTCATATGTTTTTTTTTAATGATATCTTGCTTATTACCAATTTTGGTTTGTTTGTGTTAAAGACTATGTGCGACTCAAAATAAAAGGAATTAATTGAAAAAATGTCACATATTAAAATACTTATACGATTTTGCTTCTTCTGACCTACAAATTTTTACCCGTTGTCCTTGATTAAATCTTTTTTATAAAATCTTCCACTTTATGGTGTAATGTTTAACGCAAGTAAATGTGAATAATGTCGTTGTTTAATTGTAATAATTGCATTATATTACATGGGTTTTATCTGTCAATGCAACGGTGGTAAAAAATGGCGGCTTTTGTAACAATGTGTCCTATAAGCTGCTTATTTCGAACGAGTCTATTTATTTTACCACATAGGAGCTTTCAACATTGATATCCACTCAGCTCTGGCGGTTTATTTCAATGTTAGGTTCGTTTGCAATTGATTGTGTTCCAACTACACGACTATTGAATTTAAACATAGAATAGGTGAATGTACGGAGAATTACTTCACACATTTAAGTGTGCTATTAAATAATACGAATAACACAATATTAAACGGGGAAGAATTAGTGGGTAGAATAATGTATTTCATCCTATGAAAAATAAGATGTGGTTTTGCATACTTAAAACCATTTTTGCTATAGTAAAATAATTTACTTCAGTCTGTTAGAAAGAATTTTAAACAGTAGTTAATTAAAAAAAAAACAAAGTGAGTTTGATTCGAATCACTGATTGAAATTCCTCAGGTGTTGCATAATTCTTCCAACCGATTACGTAAGCGAGATTGAGTGCAATTGAAAAGCTTTGAATTTGCATGATATTTTCACCTGATTATGGTGTCAATTGTAAATCACGTGGTGAAATATAACTCTATTTTTTAAATCAAAATCTTACTACTTTCAAAACGTGTGATGTTTTGAGCGTTGGGGTTCAATGTAAATATAAATAGTAAGATAATACATTTGTATTTATAACACAATATTTTCATAGTGAAAACATAGTTGAAAAAATCCTGCCCAAGAAAACCAGGCATTTGCACATAACAATGCCTTTTTCTCATATACATTATCATAAGCCCTCGAATGTAGTATAAGTTGGTTCTACACTGCACTATCAACACTTAATCTATACTAATATTATAAAAAGGTAAAGTTTGTTTTTTTGTTTGTTTGTTTGTTTGTTTGTATGTAGGGGGTAATCACTGCAACTACTGAACCGATTGAAAAAATAGTTTTACTAATAAAAAGCTACACTATCTCTGAGTAACATAGTTCATAATTCATTTTGATAAAAACATTTTCTTATTTCAAGTTTTGTAAATTTAGTCGGAAAGAATTCTTAGGTTAGTCCTAGACTGATAAATCAACACTTATGTATTTCATTTATTACCTTAGCAACCAATTGAATATAATAACAGATAACAGCTGTTTGCTGTAATATTTCCATTAATAGCTAATTTCAAACTTTGTATTTCACACTTTTAGGTTAGGTTTTTATTAAAGTGTAGACTTGAGCCTTAATGGTTCTTTTAACCTTTATTATAACTGCTGTTATAAAATATACGAAATAATTCGATTTGAACATTTATCATTATTTACCATCTTAGCTTTGGGGTTATTATTAATCCTACACCTTTATTATACAGAAAACATAACATTATTATGTGTATAGAAGGTTCCAAAAAGTCAGCGTGTGGAGCACGCAATGGTTTCCCCTAGTGTATTATAAAAGAAAAGGAAATACATAGATTGTTTTACTTTCCATAAAGGCTGTATGAGCCTTTCCATTGTATGATAGAACTACTTTCTTGAGGTGAAAAAGTAAAACAGTTTGCTAAAAAATCTCTACTAGCCTCACATATATCATTTTTTAGTTCCTCATCTTCGGCGGAAGATGTTATTATATTCTTATAAGTTTATAATTATTTGTTATTACAAAATTTACATTTTACATTAACAAATAATTATAAACATGTAAGAATATAATAATTTAATTTTCCTTGGTCTTTAAAATAGCTTATTGTCAAATATCTTAGGCATACTCAGTATAAAAGGAAGACAAATATTTTATTAAAATAACTTAGTCTAAATCTGTTTATTGTTTTCAGTAGTTGGGCTTAGAAACTCAATTATAAAGGCAACTGTTATTTATTATCAATACATTCCTCAGAAAACTTAATTAGTTCGATGAGAAGTTTTATTTGAATACTCGCAATACTCGTTTTACCGGAATTAAATAAACAAGTTAAACATTATAATTATTCAGACCACTTTTCCTATATGTTATTTAAAGAAACAGATGATTTTACTGTTGGTCGTAACCTATTATTTAGCACATGGGAAGCAAAGGATGGCACTTCTTTGCTTAATACACTTCCAGTTCTTAACAAATTGTAAGTTTAAATTAGTGGTAATGTTGTTGGACAAACTGTTAAATATTGAAGAATTGTTAAATTGTGAACTAGTTGTTTACTAATTAGCTTTGGGGCGAATTTAACACTCACCGAACGAACCGGGCCTATTTTAACAAGACTTCTTGTTTAGTAGGTTACATACGGTGATGATACTATTGAATTTTTCTAGTCGCGCCGATAGAACAAAAATATGACAATTATTCAACTAAATAATTAATAATAATGTAATTAATTAAATAAAGAAGTATGACATGTTTTTTATAAACAAATATACTACTATTACATTGGTAGTACTAATACTCGCATTTAAATGAAGTTGAATTTGTAAGTAAAACTAACTTTATTTGCATTCACTGAAACTCCAATTAAATTTTCACAGTGATTGTATTTTATCATATTTACTTTCAAAGGGCGTGTACAACAATTTTATTTGTATATTAATCTCTGTCCTTCAACATCGGTGAAATTATCTATGTTTGTTGTAAATATGTAATAATACTAGTAACTTATAAATCGTAATTAGAATTCTATAAAATATAAAATATGTTTACAAATATTTTTTCGAACTATATAAATATTAGCCTCTATCCAAACAGTCATGTAGAAAAAGATTACAACTAAACACAACAATTACAAATGTCAACAACAAAAATAATTCGACCACGCAGCTGAACCGCTGACGAGAGTGAGCGAATTTCCAAAATTAAGTTTATAGGCCTATGTTAAGGTTTCAACCAACAATTTGGGAAATATGTCTATTCACGACGGCGCTGAATAGCTGTAAATTGGTTCGCAAGCTATTCCGAATATTGGGAATATCTTCAATACAAAATGCATTGCGTGCTTAGCACGCCAACCCCACGGTAGAATCCACCACATGGCTTTGAACCAGGCACTTCTATGGTATTTCACGTTTTGATCAATTTTGGGGGAACCAAGCGAGATATAAGGTCGCGTAAAAAATCAAAATGCGCATAATAACATCCTACATTTATATTTGTAGAAAAAACTCAAAAACAAATTCATTCTCGTAGGAAAAATCTCAAAAAATAGTTACTTCCGGTCGTTGGATTTTTTTGGCTAACGTACTTGTCCGAGCGACGTAGACAACCAACAAGTGTACCAAATTTGAACCAAATCTGACTTAAAATGCGGCCGCTAGAGTGCGAACACATATATACATATATAAATATAAATATATATGATTTTTAATGACACCCCAAAACGTGCTCATTTGCTACTCACGACCTTGGGCCTTAACATAAGGTCCACTGAAATAGCTCATTTTTCCTATGGAAATTCGCTAATAACCAAATAAAAATGCAATAGTAAAAATGCCTTAGAAACAACATTTTATAAGAACTTTCAAATCTAATGCAATAGGCACAATTTATTTACTCTTGGAATACAAATCAATCTTTATTGTCTCCGAGTTTGTATACTTGGTTTCGATATAATTAGATTAACTACAAGCAATAGTTAAACTATATCTACAATATACATTTAACATCAAAAAAATTCATGATCTTCATAAAAACATAACTTGACTGACATAAACATAGAGTTTAGTTCTGTATCTATACATAATTAATTTGTTAGGGGTTATTTTGTGAGTAGAACTCCTCCTAGAGTTTTTAACCGATTTTGATGTTTTTGGTGTCATTTTACAGAGCCACTCTGAAGTTGTGCTTCCCTTAAAATGAGCTCAATGTATGTTAAGGGTTTCGCCCCAGTGGCCCTCAAAGTTGACATGTTAATCTTATGGAAGGTCAATCTTAAGGAAGAAGAAGAAATTTCTTTTGATTTTATCAGGGGCACAAAAAACAGCTGTTCGTATGAAAAGCTTAAAACAGCTGATTTTGATCAACAGCTGACTTTGATCAACAACTGATTTGGATCAAAAACTGAATATAATTTTAGGTTAGGTAAATCAAGCAATAGCGAAGCATTGCCCGGTCCACTAGTTTCATTTAATCTATTATGCAAAACGTGATAAAACACGTAAATATAAATTACTTGCTAATCCTAGATTTGAACAAATTACTTTGATGGAAAATTTTTTCTGTAGTTTCTAATTACAAATGAAATTAGATTAATGTAATAGCCCAAATCCTAAATATGTGTTAGAAACCCATTAAGTAGATGCAAGTGTTAACTGTGCATAAAAAGCAAAGTTTAATAGATATATTTTGATTGTGCTGTATAATTTATTTTGAGGACCAAATTTGATGAGAAACACGTTCTGATTTTTTTAGAAGCGCATTATAATATGAAAGCGTTATCCCGAAAAGGTTTTTGTATATGATTTTTTGAGTTGTCTTTCCTTTCTTGAACCTTATCTTAAACCATTCTTTCCTCTGGGAATATTCAGACTTTTCTTTGTATAGGCTTACTCTCCTTCCCTAAGGCTGGAATATGCGATGATTTGTACATTTATAGCGGGCATATTCTCAAATAATAATTTTACTGAAACGTCTTAAGTTAGTTTATAGTTCTATTAAGTTTTTTCTTACAACTACAATACCTAGGGTAACAATTACAATTTCTTTACATATAACTTACTTATATAATTGTTATTAAATTCAGAAGATCAGTGTATTCTTGCAAATTGAATGTTATAATTTCTAAATATATCAAATATAAGTCAAACATTTCAAAACTTTTAAGACATATTATTCAGTATACTTTGTTAACTGGCATCCTTCATTCTTTATGTGATCTAATAAAAAACCATAAAATCCCATAATAGAATCTTTTAGGCTTTCCAAAATTTACTTTGATTGCTTTTTACGGTCAATTATAAATACAAATATAAGTAAACAATTTTAATCATTTTAATACTTATTTTTCAGTATTAGATTTATTAATGCCGACTTTCGTTGCTGTATACAACGTAACACAAAATCATCAAATCGTATAATAGATTTTTAACTTCTCAAAATAAATTTTATTTGCTTTTTTGCGATTTTAATATATATTACGGTCCGATCATACTAAATTTAAATACAGGTTTAAAACTATGTTATTTTGATATACTATAGGAGCAGAGGTGTGATATAAAACAATGGAAACAGAAGAAATAAAACAAAAATACTAGAATGACTTTATAAGAGAACTAATCACAAATAAATGATATGATACAATCCATAATTTTACTTTAGAGAAAAATGGAAACATCAACAGCTTAGATTTCACCAGAGTAGAAAAACAATGACTTTTATTATAAAACAAACATGATTTACATTATTTTATTTCTTTTAAATGTAATGATTAAACCAAAATGAATTGCAAACAACACAAACTAAGTGCAAGGTGTTAATTATACAAATTAATAACAAATGTTATATGATGAATTGATTGCATAACTTTTAATTAAAATCTGTTAGACCGATGAAATAATGTCATGTTACATATTATAGTGTGATTCCAGTAATACTTAGTTTAACAACAACGATGTAATATTTGATGAAACGGAAAATAATTGTTCAAAGACATACAGTAAATTATGAATATTAAAATGTTAAGGTTTTGACTTATTTTCACCCAATATTCTTATAATTATAATTCTCATTCATCAACTCGTTTATTTAAGTATAAACTTAAAGATCATTCGTATAAGGACAAATTAATTCTAATTGATGTTGTTAAACAATAATACATAGTTTTTTTATAATAGTTTAATATTTTCATAATTTATTTGTAAGCCTCCCCAATACGTTATAAAGTTTTTTATATGTAACAAACTCTTATATTTATATACAAACGAAAATATTTTTCTAGATAATTTATTATATTTGATATGTAATATTTGATATGTAATGACTAGTTACACATATTTGTGAATGTGATCATTGGCTCTCTTTTGGTTGCTTGTTTATGAACGGTAGAAGGTTACAGTAACAATTTTATTTCGCCTAGAAAATCATCAGAAAATTTTCCCTTTTTTCTTTACCTTCTCTTCATTTTTTGTAAACACATTTTTATTTTAACCATTCTTTTCTCCTGGTAAACGTATGAAAACATTTCTTGCATTAATGAGTTTCATAATGTTCAACCTTACACATTTAAAAAAATGTTATTTTACGCATTTGTTATTCTACAAAATTGTATCGCTACGAAATATGTAAAAACTATTACGGTTTATTAAAGTTACGGATATTATTGAACTTATGGACATGTTAATAATTCCAATTTAACTATTAATCATTTTGTTAAAAATACATAATAACAAAAGCAGAATGATATTATAAAGAGCATTTCTTAGAGAGCTGTAAAAGTTTTTGTGACGATTCAAATAACTATTTATTTTATGAATCAGTTAGATAACACAGTGAGTAAGAACTATTTACTGTTATTTTTACCTACTTTATTATTTAGTGGTTTTATTTTAGATTGAATTTCGATAAATCTTACAAAATCAACTTAATATAGTTTACAAATAATTTAAGAAACTACTTTAGGGGATGAAGAGTACTACAAAATTATTGTTTTATAAATTTATTTAGAATACATAATTACAATTGTTTAAACGAATACCGAAAAAAGGTTGTATTAAATTTGTGAGCGGAATTAAAGCATGAGTAAGCTGTAAGGAATGTTTAGACTTTAATCGGATATAGAGACAATCAATGGTTCTATTTATATCTTCAGTAGTTTGAAGTAAACATACATGTTTAATTGAAAGACTAATTTTACGTTCGTCGTTTGACTTTAATGAGACGCTTTGATCAATTGTTTAGTTACACATTGGTTATTAAATTGCAATCGAAATATGTTTTCAATTTCATCTATTTGGAAATAAAATAATTAGATACCGGTACACATGAGTCTCAAACAGAATACATTAAATTGTTAAAGTTTTCAATTGTTAATTTGTGTTTAAACTACTATCAAATCTCATATAGCAAATACAAGTTTAAAAACTAAACCCAGAGTATGTTCACTCACAGTTTTCAAAAATTCAGAAAATATTATGAATAAAGTTAATGCGAAATTTGCATGGTGCCTAAGAATAATAATTACGTATTGTCTGTTTGTGTGGATCGTGTAAATATTTATTAAAATTTTGGTAGAACATACTAGCGTAATCTTTTTAAACTGTAATTTTGAATTTGTAATGTTTAATTACGTAAACTTTCCACACTTGCATTTACTAACCTATAACAAAGTAGTCATCAACTCTAAATTTTCTTTATCTCCTTTATGATTTAATTGGCTTCCAACAAATTTTATTCCAAAATGTTTGTGAGATTTAACATTAATCCTTTTTTAAAATAGCATTTTGATTAAATCAGTTTTGTACATTTTTTAAACTTTGAAACTTAGCTTTAGGTTCTTGTCTATTGAGGGCAGTAGGTCACATATAAAATCCTAGGTGTAGTATAGGTGTTTGAAATAAATTAAATTATATAATTTTTGCTATATAAACTTATTATTCTTAATAATTCTAATTTATTTATATTCATATGTTAGTAAATTCACAACCAATTTAGGTTGGTTGTTTTTTTGTGTTTTCTGAATTGTTTTATTATTGGATTTCTTAATACACATCCATTAAAATAAAAAGAGTCTATCGATTCTCAGGCATCCAATGGAAGCTTCTTTTACATTAACGTTTTGTTTGGTGCTGTTAGTCCACATGCTCTGTAAATTGGAATCTAGATTTAGGGTTAAGTTGTTCCATGTGCTTAGTTCCCAACACGCAACCTGTACTGTACCAAGGGTGAAATGGAAGGAAGATACAAATTCGAGGGCGTATAAATAAAGACTTAATATGTACTTTATTTGTGTTTATCATTACTTGTATAAATTTCAGTAGAACTTAATATATTCTGCAGTAGTGGATTATTTATGCTAAAGAACTTTATTATTTCAAACATACTATTAGACCAGTTGAAATTTAAAAAAATCTTTTATTTTGACAGATATATTTAGCTAATTATATTTGAATTACTTGAAATTTATTTCGGAGAAGTATGGAACATGTCAACATTTGATTAAATCGAGGAATTACATCAATCAACAAACAAAAGTCACCAAAAATGTTATTGTTTACATTTTATCTTGAACAAAGAAAGAAGTTACTTTTTGCCGTTATTTAAACAGTGATCCTATAAGCTAGTTATTTCGAGAAGCCAATTTTATTTGTCTACATAGATGCTAACGTTGGCAGTGTGTATTGAATTCTATGAAGCCGCCTACGTTGGTATAAAAGTATTTATTTTGCAAATAAAGCAGAATGTGTCCTCATACAAGTTGCATTTCAGATATACAAAGTTTTTTCGTCATTGCTGTTAGTACTGAAACTCCAATTTCATTTTCACAGTGAATGCATTTCACGATTTAAAATCAGTAGGAATACACATACAAACCATCTGAATTTGTTGAAAACATTTATCTTTTTCTTTTAAATATAATTTTACGTAACTATGTTTGTTGGAAATTTGTATTGGGTTTAGATAATGAAAAACTGAAATAAGAATAAAGTGCACCTAAATGTAATTTATTTAAATGAATTACCTATAGTAATATAATGTATGTCAACACTTTTTAAATTTGATATTAAGTAGACAAAAACATCTTTTTAAAATAATTGAATTTCGTAAATTCAAGAAATATGTCTACTTTTCATCTTCGTTGTTTAAACATAAAATGTAGAGAAAATACATACTGTTTGCGTAATAAAATTGCAATAATATGAATCCCAGCGTAAATACAAGGATACATTCCGTACTTCAAAACACGATTCAATTTTGTTTACCGAGTCCACAGATATTCTAAAATATCTGCTGTTAATTACATACTGCTTTAAATACAGGGCATCAGAAAAGTAAACAAATGGGTGAAATATGCTTAGGATAAAAAGATTTCGACCTCTTATTTTAAAGTTCATAACTTTAAGTATCCACAAAATGGTTCACAAGTTTAGCAGGATATTTAGGATGTTAAAAAAATACCAATATATTATTTTATATTCTTTAAAAACAATGAATTTTATACTCGTATTATTTTCGAATAATATTCTAATAGGTGAATATAAGATACTTAAAAACTAATTTTGAATTTACTTTTAAAATTTAAACAACCGAGTTGTATAGTTTTATTACTCTGAGAGGATTGGGAATATCTAAGTTAAATTTTACTATTTTTAAAAACAGAATTTAGTTATGTTTGATTAAGAAATCAATCTTCGACACACTCATAATATAGCCTACACCTTTTGTAAGAACATTTTTCTAGTTTTTAAATGTGTTTGATTAATCAATTGGAACAAATTATAAATTCCATTAAATTTTTTAACGGTAGTAAATACCTAAGTATTAAAATTGGAAATAAATATTGTCCTACTTAGGTAAATGCTATACATTACAAAAGATGTTACCTAAGTATTCACTCACAGTCGTTTTTCCCTTTTATCTATTACGCCATTTTGCCTACTTCTGAGGCATTATCAAACTTTTTTTTTTTTGGGACTAGTTACTGCACGTTGATTGGTCGAAATGAAACAACATACACATCAAATTTGCAATAACATAATATATAACACGATAATTGGCTGGACATTCGGAATGCTGTTTTAGGATACACGTTCGTGTACAGAGCAAGATACGAACGCCGACACACGGGTGCACTTAAACAGCTCGCGTAACCTTTTCAATTATTTTAAATGTTATTTTATGTTGTGTTGTATATGATATTTATAAATGTAATATGTGTTTGTTTCATTTTACCAATCTTAAAAAATACTTTAAATTTAGTTTGAGTATGCTTGAGAAATAGTTGGCGTAAATAATAGGAAAAGGACAAAACCGCTATGAGAGTAAGTAAACAATAATGTGACATAGTCAATTTACATAACCAGTCCAATAAGTTACTCAATGATAACCGCTATGTAGTTAAATTACTTGCTAATTTAATTTGCTATCGGAAAATTGGTTACACTAAATTCATTTTCGAACAAGGTTCATGTGAAACCTTTCATTCATTTCCACATACAGTGGTTAGAAAAGTATGAAAATAGCTTAATTATTTAAAGTTTCCCTGAGCGATCTCAGTATTTTTTACTTCAAGTTTCTTGAAAGCGATGCAATCTCTTGAAAACTGTATGCCTACTGTCGGCCGTTAGGGGAAAATGTTATTAACCAAATCACACAATTCTACTTACAAACGTTCCAAACGGTCGCAAAACCTAACCCACTCGAGATATTTAAAATTGCTTATAATTTGCTCTGTACCGATTACGTCATTTTAAATCACAAAAACGAATAATTCATTGTTAAAAACTCAGCCTGGGAGGGAACGTTACAGTTGCAAATGTTAAAATTCCTTTTGTGAAACATACATTCTATTATAACAATAATTAAAAGTAATAATACCGTTTCATTTAATAAGTTAAGAAAAATCACATTTATTTAATCTTTTGGAACACCTTCTTTCCTACTAAATGTTTTATCACTCTTTAGAAAATAGAAAATAAGAGCTTTTGAATTTAGAGGTCGAACATTTTCTAACGAAATAAATTCCTGAATATTAAGCAATTTTCATCCTTTTTCCAATTTTCTCATCACTATAGATGTTGAGTTAAAGTGATATTTACAAAAATACTCCTTTAAGCCATTAAGAACTTAAAATTCTTCCCCAATAGAGTAAAGCGTTTAAGATCCTGTACTACCTGAACCTTATTCATTTCGTTGGTAGCTATGGCAAATTCATCACGGTTAAAGCAACTTCTGTCAAGTCATTTTATATTATTGGACCCATGGAGTATATAGGTACATTAATTTTGTGCCAGCAAGTAATGTAATAGTTTAATACAATTTCAATAATACCAAACTAAGTATGACAGTCAGTTTGATTAATTGCTTCCACTAAACTATACAGTGTCTTAAAAGTTAGACCTCTATGGAGAGGTCTAAACTTGTATTTATTTGATCAAATATAACCTGTCCGAGGAATGCATAAGATTTTTGAAATAGGTTACTGCATATTTAACAATTTGACTAAGTAAATTTTTAGAGTTTAGAAGGTTGCTAGCCAACGAAACGTGTGCAGGCTGGCGATGAACCTGAACTGTGTTTCAATGGTGTTTGAATCTAAATATTCAGTCACTATTAATACTAATTTATAAAACAGTATGCTGAAAAATAAAGCTAATAAATTTCACATTTTTTTTATAAATTCTGATACTAAGATTAGAATGAGTTTCGTACTGAAAACAAATTGAACTATTAGTCAGTTCACATGTAGGCCGAAGTCTAAAAAACAAACATTAAAACCTAGTTTGAAATTGAATTTTATTTATTTATTTTATTATATTGCAGATCCAAGTCTAAAGAAAATGGAGGTGTTTTAATGTCAAAATTGTACAAATAGGTGTGAAAAGGATAATCTGTTACATTTTGGAATATTTTATTTACCACTGTAAAAGATATAGTAGAAGTAAAGTGTCAAAACGTTATAATTATAATAATATAAAGTTAAAATAACAATTAAAAAAACGCAAAATAATACTAAAGACAAGCAAAAATAAAAGTATCCATATGTAAAATCCATATATGTGGATTAAAAACATTGTAACTAATGTTGATTTTCACAATTTTAGAAATTGTATTTTATAATTTAGGTTTATGATCAGCTACAAACATTTACATTTTGGTTTATGTATCCAATGTTACTTTTTAAACTTTACTTTGTTTAACATTAAGAGAAAACTATGGTAAAATTTAAATATATAGACGATATATAAATTGGCTTACAAAGATACGTAATTTTTGGCAACCAGACCTCAGGGCATTCTTTATAAATCTAACTATATTGAAATTACATCACGCATATTTTATGAATATGTAAATTATCGTGATTAAAAATGTATGAGCTATTTTCAAAATTACTTTTTTGTAAATTATACCCAACATATATGTTAAGTTTCAAGCATGTTTGATATATTTTATACAATTCATTAATGGATGGCTATAATAAATTGACATCGTTTAACTTAAAATTAAATTACTGTTGTGTATTTTAATATTTTTATTATGTAAATTTTTACATTTTACAACTGATGTTATCATTTTTTGAAGTTTCATTTATTACATTGCCTTTTTCAATTTATAGAAAAGTTTCTTTTATAAAATTATATTCTGTTTACAAGACTTGATGTTTTGATAGTATGATGGTCTTTGGTGTTGTTTAATATGTGCATTTTTACTTTTATTTAGTACCTTAAAATAAAGGGTACTAGAAGGTCGTTTCCAAAAAACACACCGAAATGGACAAAGTCAAGACATATCTAATCGTGCCCAAAATTAGTTAAATTTAAACCAACTTACAATATAGAGAAAAAGGACCAACTTCGACAACATTTATGGAAAGCAAATTCGAGTGCGAGCCTTGCAATTGTGGTTCGAAACAAAATGCCAAACTGTAGCTTAGATCTATACTAAAATTTAGCATTCTCTGAATTTTTTTGGAGAACAATGTCTAATTTCTCTGAACTAAATGTAGCTTAGCTCTATACTAAAATTTATCTTTCTCGGCTTTTTTCTGGAGAACAATGTGTAATTTCTCTGAATTGAATAGCAAATGATTGATCAAACGAAACTAAAAGTTCTATACATTAAACTAAAACATTATTTACTAGCAAAATTAGTAATTAGTATAGATAATAATTGAAATAAAATGTATAGTTTGTGTCCATTGATGAGTAATAGGTATTTTATCTTAGAAACATTTTTCTAACAAATATATATGTGTGTAAACATATTGCATACATTACTCAATGTTCTTAACTTCTGATTCATATCAAAACGGTACAAATTTAGTATAAGTTGTAAACAAATGATTTGATTATGATTTATGGAGATATTGGGATTTATTTCTGAATCGTATTTTGCAATTTTTAACTCAATTCAGTAGTATCTAAGTCATAAATGTATACTTTATCCGTGTCTGATTTCGTTCTGCTGGTTGTTGAGCGTTTATAAACATATGTTTTATGGACAGATATATTAACATGTTCAAATCACATACAATTACAACTGCGCCCCAAACTTATAGCATAACTTCTACCTTATCGGAGAGTCGACTTATTACTCATATCTGCTGTCACTATGTGATGCGAACATTTCAATATATCTGATGATGGAACATGTTTTTCGAAACGAGTATAAACACGAAGTCACATGACGAATAAAAGGCAAATTTAGTTAGTTTAAAAATACATTTTAGTCTTAAGAGAATCTTAACCATCCCCGAATTGTGAGTTATGAGTGTATGAATAATAATTCAAACTGCATTAATGGATTCCCTTACTTTTATTTTAACGATATTAAATAAGAGAAGAGGACTGACAATTTGATTAATTTCCAACCCTCAATTATTGTTACTTGTAAGGAAACTTTATCTATTTACTTTACACCATTATTTCTCCAAAAGCGTTAACCTGGACTCTTAAAATTTCCTTTAGTTTCTTGAAATAATGTTTATTTTAACCCAGCCTCCTACTGGGAATATGCAGACATTTCTTCGTAAAAGACGCTTCGTTCGGGACTGTTCCCCTTAGGCTAATGTGTTGCCTTTATATAGAAAACTAAAATTCGAGACAACTAAATAATTAAAAAATAGTCAGCGTTAAATATTTGTTTAGTTAATTTGATTACATATGTTTCTATTAATGTCCAATCGTTGTGTCACGATAGCTGCAGTTTGTTGGTTAATCACCCAATTGATTAATCATTATACAAGTATAGTAGTAAGTAATAAAGTGTGTGTGGAAAATATAGTCAAAATCATAAACATATAATAATAATAATAAAACACACACACATTCAGTGTCAATGTTAGTTTTATCAAAATATGGCAATCAATTGTTTATATAAATATGTATTTTTTACTCTCCAGAATTAAATTTGTTTCGCTATTGTAGGATTCGATTATTTGCAAGTTTTTTTAGGATAAATAAAAACATTAAAACTAAATGTATAAGCTATAACATTATTCACACGGATGCATAACTTAACGTGTTAGGATCAATAAATCAAGGAACACTTAGCTAACAATGTAAAACGTTCAGAAGGCAATACTAGAAACAATACTATTGAAAATGTTGTATTAGTTTCATCATGTCACAAATCTTAATTAGGGGTTTTTATGTAAATATCAAAAACGTTAGGATACAAGAAGTAAACAAATTTGAAATTGCATTTGCAAATTTACGCATTTAATCATTTAGTTCAAAAAATCTATTTCGACTTAAATATAATATTTCAATATAGATTTGTATTTATTCAAATACTGTATAAATATTCAGGATACTATTTAACAGTATAAATCTAATAACTTGTCAGTCTGAACTTTCAGTTCACTTGGCGTTATATTTGGGGAATTGAAAATGGGTTTGTGTTTTTGACATTTGAAGGCGTTGAAATGCATGAGTAGTGTGAACGTAGGGAAATGTGAATGTATTCCAACAGACATTGTGTATTGAGAGCGTAGTACATTATTTAGTCCCAAATAAGTTAACTTTAAATTTGTTTAAAAACATTCAGTTAACTAAAATCAGACAGTAAAAGCAAACACAAAGTGTTTTATTTATTTGTAAATTTTTATTTATTTGAGAATGTTTAAATATTTTACTATGATCAAATTCCCAGTGGAATTTATTGAAAACATTTTATTATAACCTCTGAAGCTTGTATTTCGGAACTTTACCAATGTAATGTCAATTTTATATTTCCATATTCAAAGTAAAATGTAACTTGATAAAGCGGTCTCCGCTGCACAAGATCTGTATTTTGCTCAAATTCCGTTATAATTTTTATTGTTTGGGGTAAACATAACAGACTAAATCTGTCATTGAAATTTCATAGAATTTTCTAAACACGAGAGGATTATCTCTTCTACTAAGTTTAGAAAGTCGTAAATATAATAATTATTTTCCAAGTAAGTTTCCATTTACAATTATTTTATAAAAAATAGAAAGTTCCTTTTTAGATAGATAACTTTATCGATTAGTATAAATATAATTAAGTTTATCGAGTATGTATACTGCATTTTTGAAGCTTTTACGAAACAATAAATTACTAATTTAAACGATTATTGAACTTTTTTCTTAGTTACATTCTAAATACACATTTTACAATGTATATTACTACGCTTTTACAATGTAAATTTAGGACATACATTGTGTTAGTTTAGTTGCTTATGATTTTACGTAAAATGTTTTCTCATTTTTATATTGAACCATTATTAAATTAATAACCTCTATAACCAAAATATATACAACTACATATCTCTATTCAATTTAGTTTATCAATATTAATTCAAACCAAACATTCCAAAAATAGTTTCTTTCAACTTTAAGTTTTCTGACTATGCACGTTTGTGTATGAGGAGGTAACTTTAAAAAGGCGTTTCGTCACAGTAATCCGACTTTACAGGAATGACAAAAAACGTATATCATGAGATATATTTACCCTACAGAAACAAATTCTACCTAAATAAACTTATAACAACTAAAAACACCTATTTAATCAAGGATTAGAAAATATTCCTTTCTCCTAAAATTAGTAATTTGTATTTTAAATATGGACAAAACACCTTTTGAACGAACTCAATGGACAAAATGCGGTTTGATGAAATAACATAGGGACAAAACGCTGTTTGAAAATAATACATTTTATTATTCAGAAATCATTGTTAAACAAACTTTGTTCTAAATTAACAAGTAAGTTTGTGAAAATGTTTTATTATTTATTGCATTTTTTATGATTGTTAACTTTAACATAAATGTTAGGCCTAGTATAATGGCACTTTTTATTGATTTAGTTTTTAAATCAGTCACAAGTTTTTAAATATGCAGTTCACATCTCTCATTTTCTAAACAGTCACATGTTTCCTCATCTTCTACGTCATTTTCAACACTTGGAGAGTCAAAAAGTACAACCCTGTACCAGTCTAGGCGATTATTTTCAATGTTTTCAGTGGCCCAACCATCACCAAACATCTTCTTCAAGAGCTTCTCGACATCCTTCTTCTTCTCAGTAGTAATTGGGTGGCTGAGTGGTACTTTTGGCAGCTGCACATTCTTTAGGTTGATATTACCTTTCTTCCTCAATGAAATAAACTTTTCATTTTCAGAGTCAAACCTGTAGTTCATTAAACCCTTAACAATAACAAATTTGTCACCTGTGTTGCTTCTTTGGTTAGTAGGTTTAACGGTATTTTTCCTTGTAGACTGGCGAGTAGGTTTAACAGTTTTCTTCTTGGTAGGCTGGCAAGTAGTGTTAACCGTATCCTTGTTTAGGGTAGCCTTCTTTATAACTTCAAGTTCATCACCATGTTCTTTCACTTTTATTACAATACGCTTCACATCACTGATATTAGCCAAATCTCTGTAGTACTTACTGAGAGATTTTGTGTCCAACAAGTCCCAATCTTCGCCTATTTTCTTGATTTGTCCAATGCTGTGGTAACATGAATAATATTCTTCCTTGCTCAAAATCACAGCATTTTTCCTTAAAATTTTCTCCGCTCTGCCAAACACTCTATCAGCGGGCAAAAAACTATGCCCACGAACAGGAAAAATTAAAATTATTTTATTTATAGTGGTGTCTGAAGTTTGGAGAAAGTGAACTAGAGTCCTTAAAACAATATTGTTTTTATTCTGTGAAACACACCCATCACAAAACAAACGAAGGTTAGGCCTACCTTGAAAATCTGCATTTTTCAGATGTGAAAAAAGTGCTGAGGATACCTCCAAACTACCTTTTCCGGCCTGTTCCTCTGTCCATGTATAAAATATCGGGTTCTTTGTCGCCAAATCCGTAATACACAAGTTGTAGAAATTTATTTGTCTGGCGTAGTATGCCTCTTGAATCGGACACTTAGGGAGCGGCTGGATTTGTTGTAAGTCGAAACAATAACTTATGGAATTCGGCACATCTTCCTTCATATGGCCGTAAAAAGCTTTTGCCCTCTGAGAATGCACTCTTTTTTCGACCATCAACTGCATTTTTTGATGGGAACCAGGAGCAGCGTTTTTTTATTTTTTCCTTCAATAAGCAGCATGTGCTGCATGTGTCGGAAGCGGGTGATTTGAAGCCGATATTAAATTCTTCAACAAATATTTTACGAAACATACTGCTTTTTACCTTCAATTCTTCATTAGCTTCATGATTATACAGACCATGCAGTTTTCTTATACTAAGTTCAGAGCTTAGATACACCCTCTTCGACTTTGCCCTGTTGTAATGGGATTCTGTTCCCCGTAGTTTGCTAATGAATTGCCTTACATTTTGTTTTTTTGCTTGACTAAGAATACTTTTCCTGTCCCCTCCCCTCCTCTCTTCTATAGCCTGGCCACAATTTACTTTATGGATAATGTTATTCAATCTTTTTGTGCCAATTCCTGTTACATTTAAAAATAGCTTTTTGCAAACCGGAATTTTCAAATTGTTTTCCGCAGGTAAATAGTAGGTTACATTGAAAGAGTGCTCGCCACCTGGCTTACCTTTTTTACTCAAAACAACAGGCCTAGGCCTACGCCGTTTCACAGGCCTAGTAGTAACTAAATTACTTATGATTACATCTTGCCTTGTTTTGTTAGGTTTTTGGTAGAAATGCTCTTTAAAGTTTTTCATATGTTTTGGTTTATATTTAACGCATGAAAACCTTTTGGTGTTGTGGGTGCAAGGGTTAAAAACTAATGCCCTTTTAGGTTTAGAATACCTCAACTGTTTTGATTTTTCACGTGCTGTCCCTTGTTTCTTCCTCTTTCTACTACCAACAGTCACCTCTCCAACACTTACACTACCATCAACTTCTTCCATTATAATTAATTAAAAACTTGTTTTAGATTAACGCTCAATATTACCTTGCAATACAGTGAACACTTCACTAATAACCTCAACTAACTCACAAAACAACAGTGCTTCTGCTGTAATCTAGCAACCTGGGTTTTGTTTACATAATGCAACGCTCCTATTGGCTGAATGGACAAAACGCCGTTTGAACTGAAAACAGACCATGGACAAAATGCTTTTTGCTCCAAACCCAGATTTTGTTTACTGTTTTTAAATGGGACAAAGGTTGTTTTGATGCAAAATATTGGTCACATGTTGTAGGATTTTGTAAAAGGAATCCAGTGATACCAATATCTAAAAAAAAATTTTTTGTGACAAAACGCCTTTTGAAAGTTACCTCCTTGTATATGAACTGTTATTTTAACCATCCTCTTTGTTGAGAATACACACAAATTTCATGTTAACTCATGAAAAAGGTCACTAGTTATGTATAGTTTTCATAACATTTTAAATAAAATATACGGGTGTAATATTAGTATTTGAGTTTCTAAATATTTTTGTCGAGATCACAGAAAAATGTAACGCCTTAACAATAATCCAAATATATCACAATATGTTTTGTTAATTTTAGTAATTTAAAAACCTTTATGTGTATTCTTGATTTCAATTATTTTTTATTCAACCACTTTAGTTCAAACGGTATAACTAGATAAACGAGTTACTTTTTTAAGTATCTAAAGTTATTTTGAAACAAACAAAAGTTCTTGTGACTTTGTGTTGAACAGGTACATAAACATATTTCTATAACAACCCAAATTGTCTTCTATCAATCCGTAAAAAATGAACTTAATAATGCATTCTGTATCCCTCAAAATCAGCTGTTAAAGGAAAAGAGTCAACAGCTGAATATTGTACGAACCAGGATATCTTCAATCTGATGAACTATGTACTTTAAATTGAAAAATATCAGAAACGGACGAATTGCATTTTTTTTGTTAAACCTTCCGTAAGTATGTTTCCCACCAAACTGAGGACATACTATTTAGTTTTCACATAAGTTTACTTTTACCAGTTCTTATTATACATATGCCGATTTATGCAAATGCAGAATACATGGTTTGAACTGGTTCCAAGTAGGTTTTGCGATTTTACACATTTTAAGAGAAATTAAATTTTATGTAGCAATTTTGATTTAAGGAAATATGAAGTAGATAAAGTGTGTATTATTGACTGAATGAAAAGTTTAAGCAGTTTATATCCGACGAAGATAACCACTGATTGTTTAGGTTTAACTAAAAGGCTAATTTAAAGTTCGTGGTTTGACTTTATTAAGTTGCTTCGTTGTTTCTTTTTGTCATCCTATGGTATAGTGTTATAATTTTTTATACATTTTAAAGATATTATAGTAAAACTTTATTAACTCAAAAGTAATTTAGTTTAGGGCTACAAGATTGATAAATGTTAAGAAGTTTGAGCTTGTATAGATATGATGTTTTATATAATAGTTTAAATGTTTTGAATATCGACAAGTAGTTTTAGCATTTTGTTCTTCATGACCTCTGTACAGGCTTTAAATAATGTTATTAGCGAATTTCCATAGGAAAAATTAGCTATTGCAGTGACCCTTATGGTAAGACCCAAGGTCGGGAGTAGCAAATGAGCACTGATCATGGTCCCCAGAACACGTTTTGGGGTGTCATTAAAAATCATATACTATATATATGTATATATTTATTTATGTATGTGTGCGCACTCTAACGGACGCATTTTACGTCCGATTTGGGAAAAATTTGGTACACACATTGGGTTTCTAAGTCGCCTGAACTGGTGGTTAGTCAACAAAATTGACCGGAAGTAGGCCAAATTTTGACCGGAAGTAACATGTATATATGTGTGCGCACTCTAACGGACGCATTTTATGTCCAATTTGGTCCAAATTTGGTAAGCAGGTTGGTTTTCTAAGTCGCTTGGACGAGTTCATTAGCCACAAAAATTGACCTGAATTAGGCCACATTTTTGACCGAAAGTATCATGTATATAATTGTGCGCACTCTAACGGACGCATTTTGAGTCCGATTTGGTCCAAATTTAGTACTCAGGTTTGTTTTCTAAGTCATTTGGACGAGTTCGTTAGCCAAAAAAATTTACCGGAAGTAGACCAAATTTTTGACCGGAAGTAAAAATTTGTTGAGATTTTTCGTACTAGAATGAAATTTTTTGAAGTTTTCTTTAAAAAAATAGACATAAGAAATAATTCTGCACATTTTGTTTTTTTACGCGACCTTATAGCCCATCTGGTTCTTCCAAAAACAATCAAAACATAAAGTACCGTAAAATTACCAGAATTAAATCCACGGCTTTTACCGTGGTGACCGATGGCAATATATTTGGTACATGCTGGCAGCACCTTCGTGAGTAGATCAATTTCCCAAATAGTTGTTTGAAACCCAAAAACATATATAAATTTAATTTTGGAAATTCGCTCAACTCTCGTCAGCGGTTCAGCTGCGTGGTCGAATTATTATTTAAATAAAGAGATTATTCCCAATGCCATGGATGCAGATTCGCTTCGAAGTATTTTAACTGGAATTGTGTAGAAATGTTCTAAAAACCTTTGTATACGAAAAGAAACTTAAAATATAAATATTAAATAATTATTACTACTAACACAGAAATATTGCAATTTAAATTCCTCCCACCCAAAGTTGAAATGTGCGTTGCAATTATCAAAACTCAAGTTCAAATATAAAATGATTTAATTAGCAAGAGTAAATAATGAATTTACATCGCTGGTGTTTGTCTTTCATTAAATTATTATCCCAATGTATTTAAATAAATTGAATAATATCAATTTTATCTGTAATAAATCTTATTAACTTGTTTCTGTGTTTATTGGGGTTTTATAACTTTAATATTGTTATGAAAAACGGGAAATCAAGTTAGAATATGTTTTTTCTTTATAGAAATTTTAAATAAAAATGTTTTTGTTGTAAATTTAGATTTTAAAGTAGAGAATAATGAAAGAAACCAATCTAGCTTCAATTAATTTCGAGCAAATTGTGTTTATAACTTCGTAATACTTCTAAAGATTAATTAATTAATTATTGAAAATGATAAATTTTTGTCATTATAGTTATTTAGTACTAGCTGACCCGTATGGCGTTGCCCGTGGTTGTTAGTATTTTCAGTCTTTTTGACGTAATTGTATTCTTTTTAAGTGTTCGTTGAATACCCGTGCGTATCCTACTGTGGTCATGAAAAAAAGGCTACGCTATTTAAGAAAGCACTGACAATAATTGTATTCCTGTAAACTACTATCTAACATGAAAAAGCTTTAAATATATCGTTTTAATTTATAGTTTTTACTAATTTTGACTTTTACTTAATTTTATTAACAATGTTGCGAGCACCTACAGCCTAAAAGGAAGCTATGTACCAAATTTCATTCCAATTCGTTCTTATAGGGATGTTTAGTAACTTTGACCCCCCCCCAAACCGCCCTAAAATTTCGAATTTCTTTTAACCCTTTCTTAGCGAGGGTTTAAATTAGCTGGGGGTCGTAGAAAAGATATTTGAATCACTTTGTAACATCCGCGTTAATTTAGGATGTAACAAACTGGTTCAAATAGAGTTTGTAATTTTAAATGTATGTGCCTAATTAGTATAAGATATTGTTTAGAATTTAAATATACAATTATATATCAAAATAAAGCTACGAATGTGATATTTTAATGGCATTTAGTTTAATTCAGATTGTTTGTTTAGTTTTCAATATAATATGTTTAAACTCGTGTATGTTTATGGTTATGCATGGTGTCAAATAATTTGTTTGTTATTATTATTATTGATAGCGAAAATATGTTTTGAAAGTATTAAAAAATTCATAGTTATGATATATTTTATATAAACAATATTTTAAACAGCATATCTCTAAGTAGGCCTATATAGATATTTAATAACCAATGTTTGAGTTGATTTATAATTCTGTAAGCATTTTTCGTTGATTTTTCCTTATTTGTGTTTGTTTATAGTTTTTCAATCTAACCTTAAAAAGCTGTTAGTTTTGAAGAGTATTAAAGTGATTATAAATTTGCTAAGTAATGTTGCTATGGTAATGATTGTAAACAAACATAACGTGTTGCTAAGCTTTTTATACGAACAGCTGTTTTGTAAGCTGTGGTTTTGAGATCATACAGTAAAGGCTGTTGAGTTTCTTCCAAATTTGAAAGTTTTTCGGGAAACTTTTCAAATATTTATTTACGTATAAACCTTCTATGAACTACTACAAACATTTTAAGACCAAAATTAGCCAAATCGGTACAGCTGTTCTCGAGTTTTAGCGAGACTAACGAACAGCAATTCATTTTTATATATATAGATGTAGTAAATAACAAGGTTTCTGGATTAGTCAGGACTGTGTTTTTAGATATTGGCGCATCTGCAGATTTACTTAATGAAAGTTGGTAATGTTAGGTGAAAAAATGTATGTAAGAATGAATCCTTTTACTTACAACAAATAGTTAATAGTATATTTGAGATATATTCTTCGTGATTTAAATATTGTGTTTTATATCACTTAATTTTCACAGCCTCTATATCTATTCTACAAATTCAAAATTTGACTCATATGCTATAATTTTGTTAATAAAATGCATTAAAAACTGATGTAACTTCTGTATAAGAAACATTACAAACTACTTCTACTCAGTGCTTTATTCTCACAGAACACTTCACATCGAAAAAAATCAAACCGAGTTGGCTAATCCTAACAGATTTTCTAATTCGTGCCGCTGTTGTCTAAATAACCAGATGTATTGTAAACATTCCCACACCAACAGTCATATGTGATGCAATTAGAAATTCCTTAAATGTATGTGTCTTTAGAAAAGCAGAAAAGAGCCAATATAGTTTATTGTAAAATAACGTAAACTAGATACTCGAAAGTATACGTAAGTAGTTCCATGTTTCAATACCAATAATAATATCAAGATAGTGAGGATTGAAAAAAACAAGTCAATAATCCTGACTTAAAACTGATTATGTTTGTAAGTAGAATTAATTTAACCATACAACTATTTAGTTTTAAGTTCCAACGCAAATGTAAAACACTGTCTTGTTTATAAATACTTTATTTTATAAATATTAGGAAAAATAGAAAAAATGCTTTACTAATAACAAATCAGTCCAGCCCTATAGTAAGTGGTTGGGTATCTGCCTCCTAATTGTGAGGTGTCTGCTGTGAAACCAGCTAAAGACTATACATATTTGTATATTATTTTTATGTGATAACATTTTGTAGGATAACAAAATTTAAAAATAGCAGTGTTACCGAATAAAATCTAAAAATTTCCACACTCATTGATACACAAATAATCACTTAGTTACGCAACACTCTACCTGGGGGTTCTTTTAGTAAGTATTTTTAATACTTCATATTTTGATATTATTTGGTTATATAATATTTATTAAAATGATTAATGGTTGTATGTACCGGAATTCAATATAAATAATCATTTATTCGTTTTTATCTAAAATAAATGAAACATTACTTCTGTGTCTCTTACAGGACCAAAATTGCCTCTCAAATTGTTTGTAAAATAACTACAGTTGAGTCCCGCTATTCTAAAAATCCTCCTACTTCGAACAGAGTTCAGAAAAATACCAAATTTTTAAACATAAAAACAGGAGAAATTAAAAAGACGATCTTGAAAAACCGTACATTTATTGTTATACAAATAAGTTAAATAGTGTCTAAGTTTGATGAAAAAGCCTAAAACCAGATTGGAAAGAAAATTGGTTTTGTTGCGTTCATCCGTTTTTCTCCTCCGTTCCGTATTCACCTTAACGCCTTTGTTTTGCTCTTCTTACCCTTAGCAAACGATAAAAACGGGGTCTTTCACTAAGTATTTTCGTCAGTTTGGGCGTGCAATAAATTAACAAAAATAAACAAAGATATGGTGAATACCCCCACCTATTTAAAGAATTGCGACGAGACGAAGAACGATTATTTCAGTACACTAGAATGTCAATGTGTACTTATTAGAGTAGAGAATATTTTAAAAATATATACTTCCTGTGAAAATAACAATGTTAAACAGTCCCACAACAAAAAGTTTAAATCCTTCATGGGGTTTAAAAAACAAATAAACTCTTGAACAGAATGCCAAATTGCAAAATTACAACCGCACAATTTATAATCGTTTTTGTTTACAGTCGGATTTTCTTGAAATTTGGATTTTAACATAAATTCAGGTGTAACCCGGGGATTGAGTAATTTTAAAATATATGCTTCCTGTGAAAATAACAATGGTAAGTAGTCCCATAACAGAAAGTTTTAATCCATTGGTGTTGTTTAATCCATAATTTATGGTGTTTAAAGAATAAATGAATCATTGAACCGAATACAAAATTCCGAAATTATACTCGCAAAAATTAGCATCTTTTTTGTTTACCGTCGGATTTTCTTGAAATTTTGTATATAAGTGGTCGGTAGTATGCCATGAACGTATACGTATCAAAAATACTTAATTTTGCCTTTTTAACCAATGTCATATGTTTGTTGAAAGTTAAGAAACCCTTGAGCGTCGGGCGGCAGTCGAAAAATTATCTAACTGATTTGATCATGAGCGGCACCCTCCTGCGAGCGTTATGCCAACGCACATCCGCCGCTTGCATCGTAGCCAGCCAACCGTGTTTAACAAGGAAACTCCATCAGTTAGATAATTTTCGTGCGCCGCTTGCAACTGCTATGCCGCCTGCCGACCACCGCTCACCGCTTGTATCGTAGCCCAGGCTTAACGCTCGCCACCCAACGCTCACCGCTCACCGCTTGTATCATAGCCGAGGCCTAAGGCGAGGTCAAGAGCATTTGCCGCGTCTACGTGTGAAATGAGTTCAGTTTGAGCGTTCACCTCCTCCTCGCTTTCCTCCGACCTGATCAACGCTGTATACAACTGACACTAGCAGATGTCCCTGCACTTAATTTACGCCTTAACAAGTCAATACGTTGATATTATTAATTAAATCCGCCTATTCCGAATTCCCACTAAACCGAACAGTGTTTGGTCCCAATTAGTTCGGAATAGCGGGATTCTACTGTAAGTTCCTTCTGATAGTTTCTTTGTTAATTTAAGAACCATTACAAACTTGACATAATATTCGGGTTATCTAAAATATTTAATTTATGAATAAATATTTTTTTTTAATACGGTAGAGCAAAATAAAAAGTGTTGTATATAATTAATTGCATTCATCATGTGTAATTTCGGTTGAATAAAAAAAAAACGACGAAGTTATCAGTTTTTCTGTATTATTTTTTTAGAATATATAAAAGTAACTTGGCTACCAAAAAACATGAAACCTAAACTAAATTTAGTTTATATTCGATTGTTTACATAATTCTATCAATTTAATAAGATTCCTAATCTAAGTGACTTTTAATAAGCCAACATAATTTACTCGGAATATACAATATTTAATAATAAAACGGAATTATTATGGACAGGTGAAGGATTAATTTAATAATCATCAAAAAAACAAAAATACATAATTGATTCTCAAACTATCCAGCAATAAGTTATCTAAAATTAATGTGTTGTTTTTCCGCTGGTAGTTCCACATGCTCCGTAAATTAGAGTCTAGATTCTGGTTTTAGTCATTCCATGTGTTTAGTTCCCAACACGCAACTTATACTAAGTTATATCTTGGGTAGATAAAGATAGCAATTTAAATAAAATTATTGAATTAATTTGCTTGACCTTTGTTGTAATTCTGTTTACTGGGTATTTGCTAACTTCAGCATTACAATGGGATACTGACGGTTGTGTAATATTATAATATGCTGTTTATGTTTACTGAAATAATAGTATTTATTTTTAATATTACTAACAGATGGGTTTATTTTGAAATTAGGCCTAGTTATAATGTATACAAATTAAAAATATAATATATTTTCAGATTTGTAAAACTATTGTCGAATAACATTTTTATATAGCCTATGGACATATGAATATGGATGATGACATTCTTAAAGCATTTCAGATACCTTAATAAATTTTTTACGGTAAGAAATGTATGATACGTTTATATATGAATAATAAAATGTACATTCTGTAGATGTTATAACTACGTGGACAAGTAAATATTTCCAAAATATTTCGTTGTCATTATTTAGGAATGCCGAAAATCGTTTGGAAAATAATAAGTTTGGTACTATAGCCTGAATAAAATGGTAATATTCTTTCAGCAATAGTTTTTAGCCATGTAATGTTTGACAGATTAAAACTATAGGTGTTTTATTTGGCTACGAGACTTTGGTAGGGTTCAGCGCCATTTTGTAACACAGTGTTCCCGTAAGCAGCTTATTTCGTACCAGCGTATTTATTTTACCACGTAGAAGCTTAAAACATTGCTATCTACTCTGGCGGTTTGTTCCAATGCAATGTTCACATTAAATTGTATTCCACCTAAACGCACATTTATTTCATTAAAACGTAATTGGGTTAATGCTGATAAATTCACCAAACATAATACAAGTTAGCTGTTTGCTTTTTGATATTTGAAAAATATTAATATTAACGCATAAAAGGATACAAAATTCAGTATTCCATCTGTTAAACATTTGCATGAATCTTTTTGCATAATTAAAACCATGTTCTCGTTTTGATTTAAGTACTTCTATAAAACGGTTTATTACAGTCTAGTGGAAGAATTTTAAACAGATTTAAAGTTAATTAAAAAAGAAGTGGTTTGATTGGATGCAGCTATTGGAATTCCACAGATGTTACGAGGTGTTATTTAATTATATAACAGACAAGAGAAGGAAGAAGAAGAACTAGTGCAAATAATAATATAGTTCCTGGTATTTTCATCAGAGTACAATATAAAACAATATTCTTGTCAATTTCCCGAATCAGAATTTAATGTAGTTCTTATACAATATAAAATTGTTTACAGACTTGCTTCAACTTTAAGTTAACAGAGTCAACTGTATTCAAAAATTGATCGATTTTGTTTGTGTGAAGTACGTTTTTATAAAATTAAGTTAAGTATAAAAAAAATATATTTTGATCAAATTGAAGTGAAAGGTTTAAGACAATTATTGTTGATATCTTATGCTTAATTTAGAAATAATCAAAGTCAAATTATAAAAAAAAATTGTTCAACATTTGAATATGTTATACAAAGGCTTGTGTGTAGAATATTTAAATCTTTATATAAATGCCTCAGGACACTTTGGAACTATACATAAAGTACTTCCTATTGGTTGGCAACAAAATGTAACGTAGTAAAATCTTATTTTACAATCTAGTATTCAAAGTACTTTCCACAAAGTTTTATTTAGATAATTTTAAGTTAAAGGAGAAAGAGAAACACAATTAATTTAAGGTTAATAGTTCTGTAAGCGCATTGATATAACCATACTTAACTCGTGACACCTTTGTTGCAGCGTTTACCTACGATTCAATTATGAGAAGGCCCTACGTCCATCGAACGGAATTTCCTTCGTAACTAAATAAGTAAAACATTTTTTAATAAACACATATGAACAACTAAACTAATAAAATAGAAAGCTTAATGTATAAACAACGTTTAAATACTTTTATTTAAAACTAATATTACTAATTTTTATTATTAACTACATACATTTAACCCAAAATAATTTAATATTTGATACTTCTGTATTTTAAGGTAATCATCCAAATTTTGAAAAGCAAAAAAAGTATTTAAATACTTTTTTCGTTTTATTATTTGTGCTAGAAAACATACCATTACCAACTAATTGTCGATTTTCAGTAAACAAGTAGAGGAATTATATCAATTTATTTTGTACCGTTCGTTTACATATTACTCATTTCTAACTATTGCAGACAAAAAATCACGTAATATCCAACTAAATAAATCCTTTTTTAATCTCACATAGGCTTTAAATGTTAAATTATTGCTGTATAAAATGCTTAAAAAATAACATAACTAATTAATTCCTAACTAACAATAACTATTTCCTGTAACTAATTTTATGTAGTTGGTTATTTAGGTAGTTCTAAACCAAAATACAACTTTAAAATAATTTGAATAGGCGATTTGATAATTAAGTATAATATTTAAAACCAGCTTAACTCATTTAATAAGTTACATATAACTCAAGTCATAAGTTGTTAGTTGTAGCGCATGTTTAACTGAGAAGGACGACTTTGTTGTTGAAACGCGTTTGATTATTAAACCTAAGTGAATTAGTGTATTGTTATTATTTTAACATAATTCCTTCTCACTCATCAATCTCAAAGTTTAATAATAGACATACTCAAATAACACATTATAATTAAAACAGCCTAAAAAAAAGAAATGTGATGATAATATATTTAATTACAACACTTTCAAATAGTCCAAATTATGTTTTATACATTTGAAACCTAGAAAGCCAATAAATGAATTCGTAACATATTAAATTTGTAGTTGTCTTATATATAGTGAGAGTCCCACGAAGTACGCTTTTGATTTTCTATGACTTACTCATTCCTTTACCGATCGTTTTGAAACTTTTTAATAAAGCTATCAAACTTGTCGGTGAAAATTACTCTCTCATGAACTCTCTGATGTTCATAACAACAAAATGCAGGCCGATAGAAAAATAGCTGTTGAAATGAAGATATAAGATAACTGCTTTTGTTAGGTTTGGAAAATACACTTTTATTGCTACAAATTTAATTTGATACAAACTAAATCTTCTTTTAAAATAAAAATTAAAGTCAATACAAATATTCAAACTGAAACCCATCCAGGCGGCTCACTGATACAACTCCTAACAAAAATAACTGGAATGCTCTTGAAAAGACATTCTGTGGTATCCGAAGATGTTTCTATTCAATAACGCTTTTCAAATCCTCATCATTGTTTGGGTGAACACTTGCTCCTTTAATCAACCCCATAAGGAGTAACCCAATAACAGTCACACACGTTAAATCATTAGACCGAAGTAACCAATCAAAAAAAATTACTCAAACGAAAAATCCAACCAAGGTTGCCATTTGGTAACAGCTTGACTGAATTTACATGTTGATTTAATTTTGTAAATACAAATGTATAGTATTGGCTTAATTAACTGAAATGCCTTTAGTACCGACAGCAGCCAAAGGGTCTGTTGAATAAAAAATAAGCAAAAGCTTTCAGCATTTAGTTTTAGCTATCACTATTAAGTCAAAGTTTAGTCTTAGCACTTGGTTAAAGTGAGGTGAATAACCTTTAGCTAAGACTAGTTATCAAAAGCTAGAAAATTTTAGCCAAAACTTAAAATCTGTCATATGTTGTTTGAAACAATTTAAAACAGCTGTTGCAGTTTGATGATTGATGTTATTAGAACTCGTTAAATAGGCTAGTACAAAATGGATAGCTCTGCCGGTTTTAGCTATTCCGATGAAAAAAAATATCACAACAAACAAAAGTTTAAATAAAAAAGAAATGTTTTTAAAATTTATTGGTTTTACTGGCGTTTATATTAGGCCTATTTAGTATTAAATAGTTAAAAATTTCAAATTAATTTGCATTTTTGTACAAAATCACAAGTTGGATTTGATGATGTAGGCCTACCCTTACCTGTTCCCTTTCCTAAACTCGTATAATAATAATATAAACTCTTGCTATTATTATCTCTGCCTATTATAAACCTAACCTGTTTGAGCTTCAACATAAGCAAACTATGATGAACTCTAATGAACAATCAGGGATTACATCATCAAAAATTCCTGACTTAACGACTTAACATTTTAAGTTATAGCTTTTGCTTATTTTTTATTCAACAGACCCAATGTTTTAATTCCTTTTGATTAAGATAATTCTGTTTAAGAATATGAGGGTTATTGGTATTGTAGTAATTACAATTATGGCTATTAACAATAACACAATTTTTGTAGAACGTGATTTCATCTGAAAAAAACACTAAATAGTACCCCTACGCCAATCAGGATCAGATTCGTGAAACTAAATGATGCGGGAATAAAGTTCCACTCTAACGTCCGGATCATATTCAAGTACAATAGAGTCGCAGTTATCCGATGTAATATGGACCAAGGGTATCTCGGATAAGCAAACAACTTGGATATCACGGACTCTGTCAAAAATCGAGGGGGAAACGTACGGTAAACTGGTGAAATAAATTAAAACTTGGTCAAAGATGTAAAAAAAGGCATCTACTGTACTATCAAATGAAAAACTAAAGTCCAAATAAAAATAAAATACAAAATGATAAAAATGCATACATAGGCTACAGTACATGATCTAGTTAAAAAATGATTACTTAAAGAAGTCCATAAGTTCTTTCTGTGGAACTCACTCGCTTGTGCGCCATATCTATTTTTACAATACTGGTTTTAAATGGTTTACACCGCAAATTGCCATAACACAGCGAGTATGAGTTTTATTGAAAAACGTGACATTTAGTGAAAAAGCATTAACAAAATTATATTGATGTTGATGATGACGTTGCAAAGCTTCCAAATGAAAATAAAATACAAATAAACAATGATAAAAAGACAGTACATAGGCTACAGTACATGTTCCAGTAAAAAGAAGTTCATAAGTGTTTTCTGCTTAATGGAACTCGCTCGCTTGAAAACTAAACAAACGGTATGCAGGATGACATACGCAACATTTTAAGAGCGAGGGTTTACTTGATACTGAATCAAACTACTGTATTTACAAAAACTAAAGGAGAAGTGTGAGAGGGGGTAAGCCGGGGAGGGTAGACGTTAGTCACGATAGGAAGGTCAAATAAAAGCAGCAAGCAGGTGCAAGATAAGGAATGATAACATCACCATCGCGTAAACAATAATCACAGCCGTTTGTCTAGTCTTACTACGCTACTAAGTGTGTCTTTGTTTGATTGTTTATTTGGTTCACTACTCATAAACACTGTAGATTATGGACTAGGTGGTTTTGCTAAAATGTAATTGTCTTTATCAATTCTATGCACTGAATTGTTTCAAGCTCTACGTGGTTTCAGTGAATTGAATTTACCTGGTGAGTTGTTGATGAAGCGCACAAAAGTTTTTCTCTTTCCTCATCAGGAGTTACAGAGTACTTTTTCACTTCCGCAATGTTATCAACAGAAATACCCCAAGCACAACTATTTACTTTTTGCTCAACTGAAAAATCCATCAACTTCTATAAAAGCTAGTGTACATGAGTAATATATAATATAACAGCTGATTTCAACCATCATCTGTATAAAACCTAACGTAGATTGTAGCCTACTTTGGGGTTATGTTAACAACTAAAATCATTATAATTTCTTGTATATATAACAGCTGGTTTCATAATAATACTTAAACAAACCCAGTGTAGATTATACTTTGGGGTTATGTTTACAAATTCAATCATTATAATTTCTTATGAAGTTGATTTTTTTAAATAAGAGTTATAGAGCTAATGTATGTTTTAATACGTTATAATATTTGCTTTGAGATTATAAACTGTATATAAATACAACCTTTTATCATCAAAATATTCGTTTATACAAATTTAAAGAAGAAATACCTATTCGTTTAACTTCGGATACATTCGTACATCTTCGTATAACATATAAACATATTCGATTATTAATTTCTTTACTATAATAACTTCTAAATCATTTGATCTATCAATATAAAATAAAAAGCAATTAAAAGATAATATTTTTATCATTCTGTAAGTATATAATAACATACAAAAAATACAAAATTTTAACAAATATTCCCACAGTTTTATAATCCTTATAATTGTACACATTTCACATTTACCGAGTTAAAAATCCCCTTCAGCATAGTTAGGTAGGCCTAGATAAAGTGTGTTGTTTTTAAATAGTATTTTGTATAAATTATGTATTTCTGATGTGTATCTAATTAATCCGCCTGTGATTTTTCACGGGGGTTTACTAGTTTTACAAATAAAAATACAATAAAATTGCACTCAAAAGAATAATCTATAATGTTCTGTTTTAGTGTAATTATTGTTTTTAGTTTGAATCAAACAGCTGCTAAATAATCAGTTTTAAAGCTTTTATACAGTACTAGTATTACCTTAAAAGTAATATAGGCTAAGGGAATAGAAATTGGGTTTTTTATTTTGGCCGTCAATATATTTCTATACAAATTAGAAAATTGATATTTTCACAAACAAATTTTAGTACCTTTATTAAAAAGTGCGTAAAGTTTCAAAATGAACGTTTCAGGATAAAGAAAGTAATAGAAAATAGGAAGAGTATATAATTCGTTTAAATTATTATAAAAATAAACAAAACATTGAAATAATTTACGCTTTAAAAA
Organism: Philaenus spumarius; assembly: GCA_018207615.1. Taxonomy (NCBI): domain Eukaryota; kingdom Metazoa; phylum Arthropoda; class Insecta; order Hemiptera; family Aphrophoridae; genus Philaenus; species Philaenus spumarius. Next base: position 32,149 of record JAGFPH010007395.1, on the reverse strand, counting down.
TATTGATTAAATTCACGTTTTGATTTTACAAAAATAATGTTAGTATATAGATATATTTAAATTTTATTTTGAAGCCTTAAACAATACGATACTTGTTTTCTCCATTACTTCCAAAAATGATTTCCTAAAGGAAAGCTTATCTTAAAAGCTCTTTCCCCTGGAGAAAATACAAACATTTTTTTCATAAAATCATTATTTTGTTTGTTCTGAGATTGTCCTTAGGCTCGCGGGGATTTAGGACGATATTGTATCAGTTTTCATAAGATATAATAATTCTGTAGTGGTGTCGTAACATTATAGTTTGATCAACCAATCTAGTTCCAAGAAATAAAAAATAAAAACATTTTTCGGATGTATCCCAATTGAAAGTAGTCAAATATTGTTTGCATAGGCCAATGAGCTTTTCATTAATAAATAATTTTTCATTCTCTACCATTTTCCCCCATCCAATGGATTTTCTATTATTTCCAATGGATGTGTCTAAAAATATTGTAAATCTTGGAAGGAGCACTTCGGACATATTTCAATGATTTTTATATTATACATTGTTAATTTTTTTTTGTGGTTATGTGTTATAAAAAAAAACCATTTATAATTTTCCCCTTAATTTCTACATCTAAAAGAAAAACCAAAATTTATAAAAGTCGTATTTTGTAACCATTTATCGTTTCAGAATGTACGTGCTTGGGTTTGGCCTACAATGGCGTCCTTCACAAAAATAGAAAAAGAAAATACTTCTCAACTTGGTGCAATAATTTGTTGCAGTGAAATTCATGAAAACAATGTATTGGAAACATTAACAAAGTTAATAATTTTTAGCTCCAATTGAATGTACTGTTTTCTTAAACTTCTGATTAAAAAGTTAAGTCTTTGTCTTCTAATAATATTAGCTAACATGTACTGATTTCACTTTTAATAAGTTAATCTTTTACAATTTTCACTTTGCGGAAAACAGAAGGGTCCAGGTTAAACAACTTGGTGTCATTAAAACCCTTTCTAGGTTACGTTTAGAGAGAATTGATGGCTTTAGTAACATTTCACTGTTTTATCGAATTCAACACTATCACCCCCAAAACCTATTATAAATTTTGTGTCGACTTTTCAGAAATAAGTTGTTTGTTTATTTAGAAGTTGACTATTCGCTTGTTTGCATTGTGAAACAATATTCATACTCGAACAAGTTTACAAATTTCGTTTAGCAATACATTTTAAATTGATAAAATGTTTAATTATTATGAAAAGATTATATACATTTATTAGATTATAAGAGTAGTACCAACTTGTAGTAGAGATTTCAAATCTGGGGAAAGCTGAACACACCCAACTATTGAAATTTTATCAACTTTTGGAAGAAATACTCTTTTTATAAAATTGTAGGTTTTAAGTTTACCCACGTCAAATATTCGGAATTATATTTTTACTAAAAAAGTTTATAAAATTCAATCGAGTGCAAACACGGAGTGTAATTAATTCCAATATTAAATGTTTGCCTTTCACTATGTAATTTTGCACATATAAACGACTGATATTTTACTAACGTTAAAAACCGGAACTATTATTAATGAAAATGTAAGCTTTTTTACAACTTATAGAGAATAAATAATATTATTTTCCTTGTTTAAAATGTTCGTCACTGTAATGTAAATAACAAATTGTATTTATATAAGAGTGTAAACATGGAAAATACAAGTTCAAAATCCGCACGTGATAAGGCAGCGACCGACATACAGAGATTGATTGATTGATTGATCCCATTTATCTGTGTGCAATCAAGCCTATAAGCCCGTTCAACTGTACCCATCAACAAAATACATAAACGTTTACAATCAAAAATACAAAAATGAATTCAAAGACACAAAGGAAAACATAAACAAATAAGACTTAATCTATAAATACGAGCAGAAGGCATTAAAGAAAAACTTAAAATTAACTTTACATTCTAATAGTAAAACTAAAAATAACACAAACTTCAGTCCCACCGATGAATGCAACATACCACAATTTGTTATGAAAATTGTGAAATTGTTTTATAAACCATGAAAATACATATACTAAATGTCTTTCGTTAAAATAAAAATAACAAAAACTATATTACCACGAAATCATTCCTCTAAAGTTATACGGCCAAAAACTGTCCCTCAACTGACAACTTAAACTGAAATAGGCCTGAACTCTCCCCCAACCGAGCAACAAAGAATTCCACAATCTGAAACAAGACACTGAAAGGATTTATTAAAGATGGATGTATGATGAAGGGGAATTTGGGGGATTCCAGAAGCGTAACGTTAATAAAATTAAAGTCTTTAGAAAAATAATTTTTTGGATTAAATTGTAAAAACTTATACAATATGGTCATTAAAGCAAGGTCTCTTTGAGAACCAAGTTTGAGCCATTTCAATTTTTTATAAAAAGAAGTAACGAGTTGACCGAAACCTATAGGGAAAACAAAAATGATACATGTATTTTAAGCGTGCTGGAGCCTCAATGTTAACTCCGCTGTCAATTAGTTAACTACACGCCCTTAATGAGATATATAAAAAAGCTGTGTCTCTACAAGCAGAGCTCTCACTTTAGTGGGAATAAGCATTTTGTAGCGTCTCAGCTGCTTTAACACTTTGTTGCAGACATTGTCTACATTATTTGACCAACTAAGGGTTCTGTTTAATAAAATACCATGATTTTTGACTTCTTAATTCAATTTTAAATTCCTATTACTAACCATTATATTAGGCATAGATCGAAAATCAGTATTATTTAATAAAGGTGGGTAGCTGCACTCAATAATTGGGGTGAGGGAATTATAATTGCCTGAGTTTCCCCCTAATTAATCTCTAGATCATCACTCGCTCATCAAACAGTCTTTGAAATAATATCTTTATTTTTAATGCTCACGCATTCATCTATATCAAAAACTTTACAACTCTTATAAATTTGAAGATCGTCATCATATAGTGATAGCTGTAATTATTAAAATTTGAATAGATGTCATATATCTATCTATATAAAAGCGAAATGGCACTGATTCATTCATCAGCAGAACTAAAAATCTACTGAACCAAATGAGTTCAAATTTGGCATGCATGTTCAGTTGGACATTTAAACGCGCACTAAGAACGGATTTTGAAAACATCCCAAAGATATGCCCAATATTCGCGTTTTTCTAGCGATTTTTTGCGTTTTCTTAGCTTTTTCGAGAACTAATTGGCAGAAAATGTTGAAATTTGGTACTTAGGTTCGTTTAAGGCCTAAAAGTAGTCTGATAAAAAATGTTTGAGATTCTTCCAAAATTACGCCAGAAATAGGCGTTTTTGCATTTTTCCTTGCGTTTTCAATGCGTTTTTGATCATCCTCAAATTACGCCCTAACGGATTGGAATGAAATTTGGTATGTAGCTTCCTCTAGGGCCTTAGGCGCTCTCTAAGAAAGGGTATGAAAAATTTCGAAATTTTAGGAGGGGTTTGGGGGGATCAAAGTTACTAAAATCATAATTTCAGATCTTTTATTATTATGACAATAGTGCTTTTATTATTTAAGATCTATATATATAAAAACCAAATACCACTCACTAACTGAACACTTAAAAAGATTACAATTACGTTAAAAAGACTGAAAATACTAACCACCACGGGCAACGCCGTACGTGTCAACTAGTATATGTATATCAAAAAAAAGAAGTGGTCCTAAAACCGATCCATGCGGGACTCCACTTTGTACTTCCAAGCAATCGGAACAGAAGCTATTTAGTCCAAGCACAGACTGTTGCCTTTTGGCAAGGAAAACCATCTTAAGGAAGGTTCTGAGAAATTTAAACTTTTGGGTTTGTTTATAAAAATTTCGTCAAAAGCTTTGCTTTCGTCAAATAATGACAAAAAAGCCCTCCGGTCAATAGCATACCTAATAGCATCTGTAATTTCAAAAAGGGATGTACCCTTGTAAACCCGATTGAAACTCGTCATACAGATTATTAGTTTTCATGAAGTCAGTTACTTCATCAAATACAAGCCGCTCCAAAATTTTGGAAAGTACACAGACAAGACTAATGGGGCGATAGTCAGCTGGTTCGGATTGGCCTGATCTTTTACCTGAATGTTTAACATGCGCTAAGCGACGCAATTTTGGGAAAACAAAATTTTGAAGAGAGAACTTAAAAATATCAGCTATTATTATGGTAATAAAAACAGTACTTTTTTAATTAATAGGATTGCAATTTGGTCAATACATTTTGCTTGAGAGGTGACTCTACGCACCGCATCATCATATACGTGTGGGAAGGAGAAAGCTTTATAAGAAGGAGATGGTAGAGATGAATAATACTGACCATTGAGAGAGATATTACAATTTTTATATATTTTATTCACTTAACTTACGCCTAAAACAGAACAAACATTAATTTGACTATTTAAAAAGGGAGAAAAACACAATAAAGCCAAAGAAAAGTGTAGAAAAAAAAACGAAAATTGAAAATAAAGAAGAAATGTAAACGTATAAACCTTGTTTAAACCTTACAAACAAACAAGGTAAGGTCTAAATAATATAGTCTAATTAATTTTAGTTAAAATTAAATTAAATAAAGAACAAATTCGAATAAACAAAATAATTGATGTACAAAAATAAACTAATCATTGCACTTATTTGAACAACATTCACGTGCACACACATACTTCGTACAATTTAAATATATTTTATTACACACTCTGATAAAAAATATCAGTCCACCTCCATACAATTTATGATATGCAGCTTCAACGATTTTGAAAATTGAGCACGGCTATTAATTGTTTTAAGGGAACCTGGTAACGAGTTTTACAAGCGACATGCCTTCACGGTAAAAGATTTATTACACATCACAGTTCCAGGGTTGGAAATGATTGGAATTGACAACAATAGATGGCGAAGACCATTAAACAAAAACATTGAGTCTACAGTGAGATGACTCAGTGTACTGGGTAGTGTTGCAGAGTGCACAGGCCATGTATTCCCATGAAGTTAGGCATTAACTTTTGACACATTTTATAAAATTTGGGAAGTTTCAATAACTACCATAAATCTGTATAAATCGCTGCATATAGACAGCAATAATAAAAATACTTACAAAATTACTAATGTATTTAACAATTCAATGGCTCACTGATATATATAAGAAATACAACACAAAATATTAAAAAAGTCTTGATGTGGCTAAAATTTGCAGGGGATAAATATTTTCATCAATAGCTATTCACTCTAAACATAAAGAGTTTCACTAGTAAACAAACCAATTTTAAGGACTGGTGAAGAAATTGGGTCTGCAAATTGAATTTGTGTGAAACTTGACTTTTAACTTCGGTTTAACCCTACAGGGGTCGCGCCAATAATAGTTACATGAGGAGTCGCGCAGGTTTAGTAGTAATTAAAAAACATTTCTAAAAAAGGTAGTTTATTGAGCCAAATGTTACTTAACATGTATTTTGTTATAAAAGTCATGTTTTACAGTGTATTTCATCAATATTTTTTACATTTTAAGTTGTTTTATAAGCTTTATTTAAAACTATTGTTTTAAAATATACGAAGATGTACAAATGTTTCCGAAGCTAACGAATGGGTATCTCTTCTTTAAATTGGTATAAATGAAAATACTATATTGATAATATAATGTTGCATTCATATTAATTTTATAAACCTAAAGATTTAGAAGACTTTCTTATTCATTTCTATTCATCTTGACATTAACATAGAAAACTGTTCTTCAACACAAACACAAATATTATTAACGGGAACAAGTTGGTAGAACGATTGCAGTACAGAGTACTGATCCGTTAAGAGTGCTGGTGTCATAACTAGTAGTGAAAGAGTTTGTGTGAAGGTGTGGGAGGGGTGGAAGATCTTAAAAGCTCCTCTCAGTTTTTATAAGTAAAATACGAAACCCTCGGTCGATTAGACAATGAGGCGACCCCTGAAGGGTTAATGAGAAATTAAATGGTGAAACCAGATGTTGGTTATTTTATTTAGTTAAGGAGTTGTTACTCATTAACTTTTAAAAATTCAACGAAATCAGTTTTTATACTATCGTAAATAATTGATTTATAAATTTATAAAGAGCTTTCTTAATTTTTTAAAATATTCAAATGATATAGTAAATCGTTTTTCTCATAGTTTTTAGTTTAAGTTTTAAAGTATAATTTATTACAATGTAAATTTTTTAATTATAAGAAAAATATAAATTTTGAAATTTTTTTTTGACAACTTGCACCTGAATTTATACAAATCTGCTTGTATCGTAGCTCTGACCAATGCCCTACATCTCTGCTAAGAATCGCAGGTTTTACTTGCGACCACCCTTAGTTTTTGTTACAACTTGAAAGCTTAAACTGAATTAATATTATGAAAATATAAATTTCTATATGTATTACATAAGATTAAATGTTAAAAAAATTTATGTAATTTAGTTTTCAGACTTAAATGCAAAACTGATCTCGGAAGTATTAAAAAAGAGGGGTTCGTATAATTACCCTCATTAATAAATAAAAACACTCTGGCAAAATGTGATATCTTTCTAATGACTCCCAAGCCGCGTGCTGGTAAAATGATTACTTTATTACCTTATCAAAAGTACACAAATTTCATTTAATAATAATTTTCAAAGTTTATCTTTATTTTATTTTAGTAAATTAATGTTCTGCATGCTGCATTATTTTCTACACTACTACTGCAAATTGCTGAAACAAACAGGTGATACATTTTTCTTCGTAATTTGATACGTATTCTAATTTTTAAATACCATTTTTGTAAGTAATAAAATACCACAACTTTTATTATTTTTGTGCATACTAGGTAATTAAACATTTTAGTAGAATTTCATGTTAAAAGTTTTAATCGGTGCTATTTTGGAACGAAATTAATTAATTTAGATTTTATTTAGTACGCAATAAATTTTACAGTTTTAATCAAAATTTTACCTATGCTGTGTTTACCAAAATCTACATATTAGTTAAATATGTATTTGAAAAGTATATTGATTTCCACATGTTACACGATATCTATTATTTGTTTATTTATTGGTACAAAATCGTACCGCAAAGATTAAAAATAAGTTTAGGATATTTTACCACCAGACTATTTTATTTTCCAATGTTTCAAGAGGCTAATCTACTGATCTACTGACAGCCTATTTAAGCTCATGGTGGCGAAGTTAACGTCTTCATTGTAAAATGAGATCTCGATTTAATGTTGGGTCGTTTCAGGGTAGGTTTTATTTATTTTTAATGTTTAAACCCTGTTTAATCAGAACTGAAGAAGAATTTTCCGCAGAAAATTAATAAGAATAACGAATTTATAACACGAAGAAATAAGCTACGTCTTCTAATTTCAGCGGCGGGAGTTGTTTTGCATAATACAAATCTTTTACTACCAATTTTGTTTTAGTACCGCAATAAAATGTTTTATTACAGTAGAGTGGAAGAATTGTAAACAGGAAGTGACTTAATTCGATGCGGTGATTTAAATTCCACAGGTATTGGATAAATCTATAACTGAAAACGTAAGTAGCGATGAAGTTATGCAAAGGTTATAGTTGCTGGTAATTCCATCTCACATTGCCATTTATATCGCATCATGTGATTTATAGATATTATATACTTTTTTTACCAAGATCCGAACGGAGTTTTTTTTTATATTTCCACCATATATTTATAATTATGGCACTGAAACTGTGCAATATTCTAATATGGCAACGTCAGGAAACAGTTTGTTGCAATACACATCATTTTAATGACTGTGGCATGTTGGTAACAAAAAGAGTTGCTAAATGACATATTATTGTGTTCACATGGTTAATAGTAAAAGTATGTTTTTTCAGGTTTAACAAATAACTTCAATGCTTGTTAAGTCTCTTTTTATCACAATTACTGACTAGCCATGCATGTTTTATTATGTATGGGATTTCTTCTGAGATAAGTATAAGGTCCTAGAATTTAATTGTTACAGTTGATTTATTCCTTAAGAAATTGTGTCTTTCATGTTTTTCATCTCTAGAATATTTTTTCTATAAAGTTTTTCTTGATTCCAGCAGATTACTTTTATGAGCTTTTTTTATAAGAAAAGTTTATTTTTGAACAGATTTTTTGGAATAGATTTTATTCCCTCTGGGATTTCTTCAGGAATGTGGTACCTCTCAAAGAGATCTCTTTTTAGATATTTTTCATTTTGTAATTCATTATTTTGGAGATAAGTTGAAGTTTCTATAAATAGTTTTCTTGGATGTGTTTTATTTTTAAGAAATATATTTTTTAACATATTTTATTTTTAGCGAATATTGTATGTATATAATGTGATGCTTTTATTGATTCTAGAATATTTGATCTGAGATAAGTCTTATTTTCAAAGAGATATTTTCTGATACATGTTTTATACCCAAAAAGATTTTGTCAAAGACTCGTTTCTTTTAAAAGATTTCTTGGATTTGTTTGGATATGTGGTTTCTTTTGGGGAATGATTCATTCAGTATTGTATCCCTTTTGGGAAACGTTTCAGACTCTAGGGAATTTCCTCAGGTGTGTGTTTCATTCCATGGAAGACATATTGTAGAATGCTTTACATTTTTAATGCATTCCGTCTGTGATATTTTTATTTTATTCCTTTGTTTTTATATTCAATTTTATTGTAATAATTTATGTACACACAAACAAGATATTTAAATCTTCCAATACAATATAAAGGGTAGTTATAAAAAAACTAAATCTATATCTTGTAATTAATCATAAATACATATAAAACAAACTAAAAAAAAAATAAGAATCAAAAAAAAATTTTTTTTTAATGTCTATGTTTCACTTATTTATTATACAACACAATTAGACAGCACCGCAGAGGTAACCCTGTATTTCAATTATCGGTATTAAATTTACTTTATAAAGCAGATGCCATCAGCAATTATTGCGAAAACAGTATTGAAGTAAATTTTTTAAAGTGAAATATTTTAAACACTGTATCTATATAAATTGAATTTTGGTTTGCCTAATTCCATTTGCCAATTTGTAGCTTATTTATAATCTGTTTCTAACGGAATTACAACAAATAAAGGATGAGTCATTTGGTATCTTTAAAATACGAAATTGCAAACATTTAGGTAATACATCTGTTATAAATATGCTATAGTTTTTTTGTAAGTAAACCAATATATTACTTTTTTGCTTGTTTAAAACCATACGATTCCGATCGAACCAGAACTTTGACCTATTCAATAATTTACTTGAATTTGCTTGGTACCGGTATAGTATGAATAACTCAAAACCTAGCATCTGCAAAAACAGTAAGTCTGCTACTGTATTGTTAGTGATACAAATCATTTCATATACCAAGAAATAAATTTGGTTCTCTAGTAGTTTTGGTATGTGATGTTTTTCAGTATCTCAGATATTTTGTTAGATACAGGTTTCTTTCTATAGATGGTTTTATTAGAGATGTATTTCTTTCTCTAGGAGATTACTTCTAACATATTACGATTTTCCCTGGCATGTATTTGATTTTTTAATATATATCTTTTGGGATTTGTTTCATTTCATAGGAAATGTTTTATTGGATATTATGTACCCTGCGATATACAGGGTGTATTTTAAAGGTGATGCCAAACTCCGGGAAGTGATTCTCGGTAACTTACTGATGAAACAATGTCACAGGTTCGGGAATACTTTGTTCTCGAGTTATCCGCCATCTCGATTTTTATACAAAATACTTAAGGGGATCCACCTCCTTCAGTACCTTTTTTAGATTGTTTGCTTTTAACTATACAATGCTATTTTTTTAAATACCAATACATCAAAACAAGAGGTTTCAAAAACAATTTATTTTTTGCTCCACGTTTAGTTTTTTTTAATGAATTTTATGGTTTTTTGGGGGAATTTTTGTAATTTAAAAAACTTTGAATAACTTTTTTGTTTTAAGATCAATTAAAATGTTTTTTTACAACATTTTAAACTTACTAATACTATTGTTTATAGTATGGAAAATATGCTATATTTTTTACAAACTAGTATAACACGTTTAAAAAAAAACTAAAATTCTAACATTACAAAAAAATTAAACTTTTTTTAAAAATTTATGTTTGCATGTACAATGTTTTTTATACTCTAAAATTTAGGTAATGGTATCAAGATCATGTGGTAAAAATTTCATTGCTATATATTTTTTAGTTCCAAAGTTATTAATAATTTAGTAATGTGACACATCGGACAAATAATTATGGGAAAATAGAATTCAAAGTTTATATTGACAAAAAACTTGAAAATAAAGTGGTTTTATCTTCTAAAACACTCCTGATACATACGTTTTTCCTTCTTTGGTCTTTTTCTTTCTTCCTCTTTTAACTTAGGCCGACTTGATTTTAAAAGTTGTCTATATTTATTGTAGTTTTCTTAAGAACTAGCTTTGCAAATACGAATTCGATGACTGACTCTTTTCTTAGCATGCCTTGCTCTTGTGCCGGGAGATAGCCCAACTTAGTTCATAAGATGTATCATGGTTTAGAGGTATCCTTCGTTATACACACAGATACCCTCACATACTGCAGCCTCAACCTTCCTTTTTGCTGTAAATTCTGTTTTGAGAAATTTACTCCAGACAAGACCGTGTAAGGCCTCGTAAGATACAAGCGGTTATGGGAAAAATCAAAATTTCACCCGTCGCACTATTTTACTAAATCGAGCAAAAGTACATAAAGTAATAACCAAAATTGCTTGAAATTTTACACCTACTTCTAAGAACATGTAATTTAAAAATAAATAATAAAAATTTTTTTTTAAAATGTAAAAAAAATAGTTTTTATGTAGGCGGATCTCCTTAATATTTTTAGAAGTAGAAAATAATCAATCTCAAAGTTTGTACACCTATTAGTTATAGTACCAGGAGACCGAGCTAAAGCTCGATTATAAGCAGGGCTATGATTTCAATAATAAATATTGGATTATTGAGTTTTGAAGTTAGGCCTATAACATTAAACAACTAAATAAAGGGTATATACAACATTAGGCTTACCTGTAATAAAAATACAGTTTAAAGGATTAACCACAATCTCAACGCTATGCCTCAGAAATAAGTCAGGCCTAAATTAAAGTATTATTTCAATATCGATTTATTCCTAGGGCCTAGTTCGCTCACGTCAATAACTACTATTATTGCAAATTTCCGTGAACATCATTTCGGTTAGGCCTATAACATTAAACAACTAAATAAAGGGTATGTTTATTATGTATTCGTTGCCATGGTAACTATAAATAGATACAACATTAGGATTACCTCTAATAAAATATACAGTTTAAAAGAAAGCAGATGATTATTGTAATGGCATTGAAAACATTTGCATCAGCTGTGCTTTGTATTGTTTAAAATGGACAAATTTCACTTTTTAATTTAATAAAAAGACGTAGAAAACGAATTTTCCCAGACTGGTGACCATTTCCAATCGATTTCTCGTGGCCAAAAGCCTAATATAAAATAAAAAAATCAAAAATCCTTAGACGGAGATTCCAGATCCATTTAGCAGACAAACAATTATCTCTCGCTTTAGAAGATAAGATAGAATAAACAGATTTTGATAGTGGTAAGTTTTAATCTGTTCTTTAACATTTTAAAACATTTTACATACTGTTTGATTACAACTTCATAAATATTCAAAATTTAAAATAAATAATATATTTTTTGTATGTGCTTTATCTATTGAAACAGAGTTTAAACATTTACTTTTGTAATTAAAATAATATTTTAGTCTGACGATTTAAATAATGGATGGAATGCAATACAGCACAAATTGGAAAATCCAGGATTAGGTCTACATACTAGCATATGTCCTATATTATGAGCAGGATGTGTGTATGTTTTGTAATTAAAAAGTACGTTTTAATATAAAGTTTAACTACACTAGAAACGTCCTACAAATATTTAATCACGGCTTCAAAGAGATAAAATATTTTGTGTAACAATGCTGATATTTATTTATACACCAGGGAAGTATTAATTTACACTACAATAAAATGTCTATCAGATGATTTTGTTTGATTTTACATAGTAAATAACACCCAACGTTCTAAATTACTGTCAATGAGTGACAGTTGTATAAATACATGATTTTATTTACATAATATATTATATTATGTATCGTTCTATTATTATATTAGATCGTATTGACCCTTTGAACTAAGAACTGAATTACTGTTACGGTTTCCATTGGAAGTTGATAAAACGAACAAACACGGAAATACCCGAGGGGATTTGTTTGACATGTGAAAGGCTACTTGAGGCTTCCCGAAGAGTGTTTTTTCCCAGTGGAAATGTGTCTTTTCAATTCAATTATACCTTCCTTGTAGACGTACAGATATTCATTTCATACTCCACAGAGATTTTTCTCGATACAGTTTTAAATTGAGTTAAATATTTACTGGACAAAAGTCAGTATAAGAAATAATTTAATGAATACGTATTTTGTAATGTTCAAATTAAGTAGGTAGATGTTAATATCGATTCTTATGCTTAGTACTAATAATTTGTGTTTTGCAAAAGGCTTTATATACATTTTGGATGTAATTTAGAATGATTGAAAGTATAACGTATGAATATTACGTATAATGCTAGAATGCATGGTATTTTATTGAGGAGGGATAAACAATTAAACAAGCGCGAAATAAACTGCCTAATATACAGTACCCTCATACTAGGAATGCGTCTGGCCTAGTGGGCGGGGTAATTCCTTTTACTTTTTAACCCAACCTGCCTTAGTGGTACTACCAATTCCACGAAAACTAGGTTCACAAATTACATTTAACTAAGAAAGTTACAACTCTGTAAAGAACTGAGTCTTACTTTCTTATAATTTTACCAACGTGCATACGATGTTTATATAAAGAAAGTAGCCTATTTAATCTTTTAAAGAAAACTAGGAATAACAAATAATATATTTAATCCCAAATATAAATAAATAGGGGTTTGTTTCATAAAAAAAATTACAAAATTATTGTATAATTTATTGTTATGACAAGTTTTACAAAGTTTTTATATAAACTAAAAGTGATGACAACAAATATTCAAAACTATCAATATGATTAAAATCTTGCCTTAATCGGAACATGAGCTCTTATGCATAGTAGCTATATGAGACAAATTTAGTTATTTCTATTCAAAGCAGTCGATTAAATTCTTATTCATTTTCATTTTAAATAATATAAGAAAAAACACTAGCTTAACTGCTTGAGTAAGACATGATAAAATACGTTTATCAGAATTAGTTAATACATCAAAATAATAAAACCTAGTACTTAATGATATGTCATTCATTACCCGATTTACAAAATTGTTTCTCAGACTATTGTAATGTAATAATTTTATTAATAATATTGTAATTTGTCTTTATTTACTAATAAATTGTAGATTAAATTCTAAACACATGCAATTTACAATAGTTTTAAATTATATATTTTAAGTAATATTCATTTTATTATCAAATCGAATTTGACTTAAATTAACAAATAAGGCAAGTAATCGATGGCTAGAGTTGATGGCCCCAAAAAAATTACTTCTGAAATATTCATTTAAATACAAAACTAATAGTATTCTCTATATTTTCTGAAACATCAAGCAATTACTCGGATAACAGTTAATTTAATATGTTGCAAATGTATTGTTAGGAACGATTATTGATGAGTATTTAAGGAACATTTATTTATCGAAGGATAAATGCATAAATAAATAAATTATATGAAATTTATAAATTATAAGGAATAAGTGTATACTTAAACTACATCATTCAACGTTTGTATGATATATACAACTGAAATAAGTTTGTGGTACATTAGATAAACACTATTATTTAGGTATATTCACTTAAAACTCGTTTAACAAGAAGCAGGCATACAAATATATAAATTTCTACGATTTTGAGTAATTCTAAATTGATATAGGATCTCTATATCTTTCTTCACTCATCTAATGTCCAAATAATAACTCCTAATTTAACTCTTAATAGTATTATCATTGTTTATTTCACTGGATTATATAATTTTTCCTATTTTATTAAATGCAAATAGTCAATTTTTTATGCTACTTGTGTAGCATTGTGTTTTATTATTGTTTTATTTTAAATATTAAAAGTATAAATTTAAAGCTGAAATGAAATGCAACGACAATGCTTTTTTTCGGGTTTTCTCTTTCAGTTAATATCCTACTAATATTATAAATGTGAAAGTTTGTATGTTTTTTTGTTTGTTTGTTTGACTGACAATCACTCAAAAAGTACTGGATGGATTTGAATGAAATTTGGCACACATATAGATCATGACCTGGAATGAGACATAGGCTATAAATAATTTTGATTTAAGGGTTGAAACAACCCCTAAAACAATAAATATTTATTATTATACATCCATTAAGACTAGAAAGCTGGAATTTGGTACATTTATTTCTTACAAGGTACATATAAAATGTAAACTATATTTGCATTTATCCACAAGGATAAATACAGTGGATTGTTTGACGGAATAAATTAAGGTATTTATAACCTTTATATATACATTAAGTATACAATCCAGGAGGTTAATCCCGCATAATGTCTAAGTTTAAAACAATCACCTGGGAAATTTTATAACTACCAATATTGTGAGTTGGCAACAATGCCAATATTCTAATACAGCTGTTGTTTTGTCATTGTTGAACGTTTGTTTATTTTAGCGATGTTTTGAAAATGACAAGTTCTCTCGAAGACTGCACTTTGGAAGAGCAATGAGCTGTTATTACATTTTTGTTTTCTGAAGGAACAAAACCATCTGAAATTTATTCAAGAATGAAAAGACAATATGGTAAAAGTTGTATAAACCTTGTAAACTTTTATAACTGGATAGATCGATACAAACTTGGGCGAACAAATGTGAGTGCAACTTTCAGATCGACCGATTGTGGTTTCAAATGCTTTGATGGAAAACCGAATCGAAACTCTTATTCAGGAAGACCGAAGAAATACAGTGGCTCAAATAGCTGAAACTTGTCATACAAGTGTAGGCACAGTCCACTCAATCATTCATGTCAAGTTGAAATACCGCAAAACATGCGCACGTTGGGTTCCAAAACTGTTGACAGACAGCCACAAAAATCTCAGGCTTCAAATCTGCCAGGAACTGAAAAGACGTTGTCAGGAAGAAGGAGAAGCTTTTTTAGAACGAATTGTCACTTGTGATGAAACTTGGGTATATCACTTTAAGCCCGAGTCCAAGCGCCAAAGCATGGAGTGGAAACATGCGTCTTCTCCTGTAAGGAAACAAATTCAAAACCCAACCAAAAGCTGGAAAAGTCATGCTTCCCATTTTTTGGGACTTTCCAAGTCCAAATTTCTGTGACTACCTAGAAACTCAGCGCACTGTTGATGGAAATTACTACAGGGGAGAACTGGAAGCAAAAGTGAAGTCAGCAATTCTGGGTAAGAGACGTGGTTTGCAGAGTAAGGGAGTGCTTTTTCTCCAAGACAATGCTCGCCCGCAACAAGCTTATGAAACACTGGAAATTATTGAAAGGTTGAACTGGGAAGTCCTGCCCCACCCTCCTTATATTCCTTATTTGGCTCCATCAGATTTTCACTTGTTTGGACCTATGAAGGAATTTTTGCGAGGTAAAAGATTTGAAAACAATGAAGAGGTGAAGACAACAGTGCAAGTCTGGCTTCGACGCCAAAGTAAAGAATTTTTCACTGAAAGCATAAAAAAGCTGGTAAGACGATGGAAAAATTGTATTAATGTAAGGGGAGGGGGGATTAAGTTGAAAAATAGAAAAAGTTTTACCTAGATATAATAAAACACTTTAACACTACGCCTATTTGTCTCTTTACTTACTGAACGCCCCTCGTAAATACTAATATTATTAACTTCAATAATAGTTATTAGCCTACTATTTTTATCAATTTAAAATCAAAATTAATGTGTAAATCCGAATGATAAAATTTGTTGTTGAAATGGCTTACATCTATTTTATAAAGAGTTTTTTTTACAAGATACGCAATTATTACGTCATCTCGGGTTTAGTTTTGAAAATACAAACTACTGACAAATACACTAGTCTACTAATATACGCTAATGCAACTAAAGGAGGTATTTAAAACAGAGCAATATGGTTGGACCCAGTTAATACACTTTCCACAGAACACGCTCTGTACTCTAATTCGTTATAGTAGGGAACATTAAACGTTTTTATTGCATAGGATCGGCATAGTTGTATAAACAGGACGTAGTTCAGAGAGGATGTAGACGAAATGGGAGCGATAATTGACGTCCCCTGCTCCATATTTCTATTATTGGCAAACACGCAAACAATAGAATAAGTGACAAAAATAGAAGTCGTTAATGGAATTCTTCATGTATGGTAATTTACCATTTGGCCTTTGTGAGATCACAGCCTGTATTTGTTGTTTTATTCCTTTTATAAATACAAATATTTTGACCGGAATAAAAAAAGTGGGGATTCATTGAGGTTAACTAAGGATGTTCTTTGTTTGATTCTGCTTCAGTAGAACTAGAACGGTTTAACCGATTTTGGTGAAATTAATACCTAATCACTGGAAAGGGACAGTAAATATTTGTTGGTAAAAACATTAAAATGACGATCAACAGACCTTCTCTTGTCTGACATGATATATGCAAATGAATAAGTTTCCAATCAGTAACTTAATACTGAATTTCGAAAAAATATCTCAATGTAAAATAAATCTTTTAAAATTTACCGAATAAAGTACCAGTTAAATGTAATAAGTTTATAATATTAAATATATTTAAGAATATAGTTGTCTTACATAAATAGTTGCAAATAATGTACATACACACCGTATATACAACACCTGTCTATATAGAGAGAAGGCGTTTTTAATAATTGAGGTGAAATCAGTCAGTGACAATAGGAACACTAATATTTAAACTAAACAGGATACCTCATTTATGAAGTAAATTAATTAAAACTATTTAAAACGTATCAGCTGTGGTTTTGAGTAAACAATTGGTGTATTTAAAAGATGCAATTATTATGTAATACACATGGGAGCCCATATTTATGGGCAGACAGGGGCCCCCATAGCTCCCAGGGAAAGGAAAATATGTATATTATTGATTATAGTCAGGTATTTTTATTTAAAGAGATTAGCACTAAAATATGTTTAGCCAAATTGCCTTCCCAATTTTTGAAGTTTTCTTAGGGAGGTCAAAAATATCCCTGGACTCCTTTTGCCGAAGTAGGGGAGGGTATTCATTAACACGTTCACTGTTACGGTATTTCGTATTTGCTATGGTAGGAGCTGGACCTTTTATTTTTTGTGCGTCCATAGCACATAGGCTTAAAATTGGCGTGCGAAGCACTCAATGAATTGTGTATTGAAAATACTCCCAATAAGAAGGTTGGCGTGCGAAGCTCGGAATGCATTGTGCATTGCAAATACTCTCAACACGGAGGTTGGCGAGTGAAGCACGCAATGTATTGTGTATTGTAAATACTCCCAATAAGGGGGTTGGTAAGTGAAGCACGCAATGCATTGTGTATTGAAAATACTCCCAATACTGGGATTGGCGTGCG
The DNA here is from genome assembly GCA_018207615.1 of Philaenus spumarius. Taxonomy (NCBI): domain Eukaryota; kingdom Metazoa; phylum Arthropoda; class Insecta; order Hemiptera; family Aphrophoridae; genus Philaenus; species Philaenus spumarius. The sequence goes on along the minus strand of JAGFPH010007395.1, from coordinate 14,587 downwards.
ATTCACGCAATGCATAGTGAATTGAAAATACTCCCAATACTGGGATTGGCGTGCGAGGCACGCAATACATTGTGAATTGAAAATACTACCAATAAGGAGATTGGCGTGCGAAGCTCGGAATGCATTGTGTATTGCAAATACTCTCAACACGGAGGTTGGCGAGTGAAGCACGCAATGTATTGTGTATTGCAAATACTCTCAACAGGGAGGTTGGCGAGTGAAGCACGCAATGTATTGTGTATTGCAAATACTCCCAATAAGGGGGTTGGCAAGTCAAGCACGCAATGCATTGTGTATTGAAAACACTTCCAATACGGGGGTTGGCGTGCGAAGCACGAAATGCACCGTGCGTCGGCCGCTTCTCATAGTGTTCAGTGTCAAGCTCACACGTGTGTCCTTAGCATTGAACGTGTTAAGCCCCATACCCCGGTCTAGCCCCCCCCTCTAGAAAATATCATATGGGCGCCCATGGTAATACATATTGCACATTCAAATATAAATAAATATTTATAACAGAATAAAACATGTAACCAAAACAAGTATAAAAACACGAATTCTAAAGATTTGTAGGGACCAATGTTGCATAGTATATGTTTGTTTGATATTTGTTATGTTTACATACATGTTTTTCTATACATTAATAATTAGTAATTTTTAAGTCTTTTGGATATTTTAATTTCAAAACATATAACTATAGTTAATAATTGGATCTGACAGTACTTAACACCTGTAATCGCCATTCATGCAACTCAGTTTAGCCTACCTAGTCGATAGAAGAACCGGGACTGGAACTGAACCAACGTTTATGAATGGAATTGAATCTATAACAGCTGGAAAATACACCGTTCACTCAATACTTACAATCACTAGATATTGCGTTTCTAGATATACTTACTACACTTAACAGAAATAGGCAACACCGAAACAAAGATAATAATCCGTATTAAACAGATTGACAAATATCGTTGGCCTTTTTTTCGATATTTTCATATGTAGCCCTAACACATAAAATCAACGAAGAAGTTAAAAACAAACTTGTTTACTTCTGGCTATTCAAAAATGTATGGTCATGATGTATTGGATAAGTGTTTTTTACTGATAAGTGTAAAACATCCATAATTAATTAATATTCTCGAACTAACCCATGCTGTGTAAGAACTTTGGGGTGGGGTGACTATGATTGAGCTGTTACACAAATCGTTTAACTTAAACTAACAAAATGGATCCAGTGCAATAAATATTTTTAGTTGATCTGGCGACTTAAATGTTATTTTATTGTATGGAAATAAATAAATTTCAAGTGTTTATAATAACGACAATTTTCTTAATAAATTTAAATTTATTGTTTTGCGACAAAATTAATATTTTGGCTTCATCGTTTTTGTTTAGTTTTATAACTTGGATTGAGGAGCTCTTGAATGAATCATATATAACAAAGCTGTTATTTTGCACACGGTGATAGGTTAGTGAATAATGTATTAGCACAGCTATACTGTTAACCAAATATAGCTACAACTACAGTATAGTTTTGTTTAGACATTAAATAAATTCACACTTTAAGTGTGTGGCAAAAGTTTACATTTCAACCAACAATGATATATCTCAAGAAAATAAACTATTAAATCCAATAATGCGTTTCAAAATGGCGGCTGTTCGAAAATGTCAAACCTAAATTTATCAAAAGCCGTACATTTTAACAAAAAATAACAAGACACCTATTTTGTATCCCTTTTGATTTTCTTTCGGATAGTGTAACTATAAAAACAATCGGATGAAGGATAATAGCTAAGTTAAAGATAATGATAGCAAACGTACATACAATATTCCTGTGTTTACTGTGTTGGTATAGGATGCCGGGTTGAACAAACCAATTATTTCACATAACTTAACTATAATCCTTCATCCGATTGTTTTTACAGTTACACCATCCGACAGGGAATCAAAAGAACTACGAAAAAGATGTCTTGACATTTTTTGTTAAAATGTACGGTTTTTGAGTAAATTAGGTTTGAAATTTTCAAAAAGCCGCCATTTTGAAACTCATGATTGGATTTAATATATATATTTTTTTAGTTATATCATAGCTAGGTTAAACTACTTGCCAAGTTTGAACTCAATCAGTCAAACCGTTCTTTAGATAAGAATTATTTTGTACAAAAAACAAAATTGCGGATATCTAGAAAACGAAACGTTTTCGGGTCTGTGTTTATATGAACTTTTTTTTTCCTATTTTGACCCATAGAACCATTCCCCGAAGTTTGGCACTTTATTTATGGGACACCCTGTATAATTATGGGTACTCATATTTCTTAGAATACTGTTTTTTTTTTCAGAAAAGAAAATGTACAATATACTTTGTAAGAAGGAACACCAATAAATACATTTTACAAATTGTTAAAATAATTCAAACTTTGGAATATAGAATATAAAGTCACAATTGGTTCCTATCCATGCAGACGGTTCATTTGAAACTATTGCATCAAGAGTACGATACAAATGTATTTATTTAAGCCTGTACAAGATGATGTCACTCAAACAATGCCTTATTAATTAACTCTGGAATCTTAACTAAAATGACCAAGAGTCAAACTAACAATTAGAAATATGCATGTGATTTATTGTGGGAATCCTGGAATTTTAGGTTGTGTTTAAAAAGTTAAATGTAACAAAATTGCATTATACACATATTTTATTTAAATTGTTGTATGTATCAGCGAGGATTACTTTAGCACGGTAAAATTAGGAAAAACAATGCAAATGTCTTACTCCGATGGTATTTTGGAATGACAATTTTCGAACGGAACTTCAAACAAAGTTCCACTAGGTCCATTCTGTTAGTTTCTGTATACGGATCAACGTTTCTTGTTATTTTTATTACAAATTTATACACTATTTATGAAGAAACAATTTAAACTTGGGTTCAAAGGCATTGCTCTTTTAAAGAAATGAAATAAACAGTTGTAAAGAAAATATTAACGTTTCATTTTTATTTTAAGTGAAAAGAATTTTAGTCCAACTTACCATATAAATTAAAATGTTGTTTTGGATATGCAATAAATGTCAATTTTCAAAGCAATTAGATTTTTTTTTGTTATAAAAACTTCAAGTAAAATTGTATAAATTACTATACTTTTAATGGACTACACCCACCTTGTTGTTAACAATAAGGTGGGTGTAGTCCATTAAGAGTATAGTAATTTATCTACCACCCCATCTGCAAATGTCTTTAAAGATTAAAATTGTATAATCAATTAGTTAAAAATCTCATGATTTTTAAATGAGTTGGATTTTTTTCAACACGTTCTAAAACATTTTTAAACAAACTTCGTTGGTTTTGATGAAACTTTATTTTTATATGGGTGTTATAAAAACATCATTTGAAGTAAGAAACAAACCTTGTTAAAATAAGGTTTTTGTTTCACGCAAGAGAGCATAGCTCTTTATGCCATCATAATTCTTTAGCTTTAGAACTTCTTTAACTTGACTCAGTGGTAATTTCATATAAATGAAACTACTGATATTTGTTATTCCTGTACATTACTAAGCAAATAGTATTTTAATGGTTAAATAATGAAATATATATAATTTTTGGCAAGGGATACAAAATAAACAACGTTATGTTATTAAGGGTGATTTAAAAGTATAGGAAATGTAATTAAAACTGAAAATGAAAAACCAAGTAACCGTATAAATATAATCGATCTTGACTCATGAGAAATATTATTTTTAGAAAAAAAGTATCCGTACTTTAAACAGTTTAACAGTTGTACTATGTTTGGCAGCTGACGTAAACAAGTTGACTGATGAATAAACAGAACCAAATTCAAATTAACTCATTAAAACCATCTTGATTTTGTTATGACGTGTTTTTGTTTAATTGGTGATTGATACATTTCTCAACTGTTAACGTTTAACAGTGATCAACCATTTATGTACTAAACAAAACCATGATTCAGCTAAATAACAAACACAAATCAATTGAAGACATATAATCCTAATGTACGAACATATATTTAGAGCAACGGAAAATATTGCCTACAGTCTGAAGTTCTCTTTACTTTCAGTTAACACGATTCTTAAACATGTTAAATATAACCTTAATTTATAATGGGTTGGAAAGTATAGTAATTATTGTTCTCAAATGTTCTTACATTTTGTGTTTAAAATGTAGGTGCTTAACAAACATTATTATTTATTTAAATTTAAGTATTTTCTTTATATTTATATAGGCCCTACTTTAGTATTTAAAAAAAAATTACTTCTGCGTTTAAAATAACTTTCCAGTAAACGAACAAACAACTGTTTCTTTCCAATATACACTGATTTATGTTTTAAACGGAATATTGAAATTATTTTTGCTTCATCACAAATCAAGCGAAACCTCAGTCTTATTATAAAAGAAGTTTAATATACAAACTAGATCTAGATTATTATATTGTGTTATATCATGTGTGATAAGTGCAATGTGTAAACAAGATGAAAATATGGAAAACTTATTCTAGACTTTGGCTCGTGTTTTTTTTTATAACTTTCAAAATTGGGTGTCCCGTATCTAAAAACATAAAAAAATATCCCACACTGTATTTTCAAAATGTTGACCCAAAAATATTATCCCGACGTGCTACGACTCTTTAACTGTAAAAATAGGTTTCCCCTATCCAAAAATATATAAACGATACCCCACACTGTATTTTTAAAATTTTGACTCAAAAACGTGACCCAGACGATTTACGATTTTTAACTCTCAAAATCGGGTTTCACGTAACCAAAAACATATAAAACGATCCCCAAACTGAATGTTCAAAATTTTTGATCCAAAATTTTGACCCGATGATCTACAACTTTTTAACTCTCAAAATCGGCTTTCTCGTACAAAAAAACATATAAAACGTTACCCTAAACAGTATTTTCAAAATTTTTACCCAATATTTTGAAAATGTTGACCCAAAAACGTAACCCCGACGAGCTACGGTTCACGCTAGAAAACTCAAAAGCTTGTCAACTTTTTGCAATAAAATTACGAAAATTTTATCACCACCAGAAGTTTTCTTCGACGTCTTTGAGTGCATATTTCGTGTTAATAGACAGACAGACACACACAAAATTAACTCATGATTTCAATACTTCGGCATTTTAATGCGAGCATTTAATTTTAAATTATAAGTTGTAAAGTTTGTTTGATTCGGGAACTCGAGAAAAGAAAAAACCCTGCACCACATTAGTTGAGAAACATTAAATATGCCATTGTGTATATTCGATTCAACAATATTTATACAATAATTCTGTGCTCCACTAGTCTAGAAATGTATACAGAAATTCGAATTATTGTTTATATTAACTTTCTCCTGTATAAACATATATGTCTGATTTAAGTAATGTCCATTCGATTATGCCCTGATGAGACATCAGATTAAAAAGGTCAAATTAAATAACCGAACTAATAAACTCCTTTCCAGTTGTTCAAATTAGATATTCAGACTTCCTGTATGTGCTGCTATGAGACAACATTCAGCTGGTAGGAGTTAATATAAGCCAAACACTATGGGTGACATGCGGCACCAATTAAACATTTAAATTGCGATGTGACTGTTGCAAATGACGTAAGGCCCACTTTGTGTCGCTCCCGCCTGTTTTATTCACGTCTCCTTCTCTCTCATCTATACAGTAGTTTGTATTGTAGTGACAGAGACGGCGAGTGTACAATAATATCTAGTATAACGTAGTTGTACATTTACTCCATTGTAAACTATATGAGTAACGAACGGAGTGTCTACGTTTTTTTCGTTACGTTTTAAAACAACATGCTTTATTTTCCATTTCGTTATACGTTCGTTAATGTACTGTGTATAGAAAAGTTAAATACCTGTTTATACATTGTTTACACCCGTTTGAAGGGAAGTTTTAGATGCAATAGAAATATGATTTAGTAAAATATGCTAATAGTAGAAGCATCGCTTAGCGAATTGATATGCAATTAATAAAAAAAATATTGGAAATTTCAATTTAAACTTTAAGAATCATAGTACGATTAGATACATTTTTGGTTACCTAAATATCATTATGAAGTTCGCAAGGAGTAAATAACTATGGCGTTTAACACTAATAAAGAGGTTCTTCTAAAAGTGAAATTATTTACAGTAAAATGTATTAATGTTCAGTTTTGCTGATGTGTTCCTATATACTCAGTTAATAATAGGAGTAGATTTATTTACCTGACACAAAGTATTTTGTTTTAATGAATCTATAATGGCACATGTTCTAATAGTCAATATAAACTCCACTATATTGGAAATGAAATGACAGTTAGGCTTTTTGACTCGTGCCAACAATTTCATTTCACTTCGCTTTAATTGGCATAATTTACATTATTCATTTGTTATTTGGATAGTAAACAGTACAGTAGTATTAGACAAATTGAAGTCACGATAGTTAGATTATAACTTTGAAATCCATGCCATGCAAGCATTGAAACTAATTACAATCTTCCTAAAGAAAATAGTTCTGTACAAAGACCATTGTTAAAGTAGACCTAGTGATGGAAATTGCCAGTCAACAGGTAGTGATAGAAATTGCCAGTCAACAGCTAATGATAGAAATTGCCAGTCAACAGCTAATGATAAAAATTGCCAGTCAACAGCTAGTGATAGAAATTGCCAGTCAACAGGAATCATCAATGTTGCAATATACCTGAATGTTGTATTAAGAAGCGAAGGAAACATTTTTCATGCTTATATCAAATTTTAAACTAGACGACGAAAATCAAGATCTGCAATAGGTTCTGTATAATCGTTTATAATACTTTAATGATTAAAAGGCTTAATACTGTTCAAATCGTTACCAAAATAAGCAACTTTTTACCTTGTAATAGCTTGGTTGTTTTAAAATGCCTGATATATTTCTATTAAGTTTTCCGTGGACACCAAGATTAATAAAATAAATGAGGCATTGTTGCTCTCGAATTTTTTAACGATCCTTGTTCATAAAATTGTGATATTTCCAGCAGGCCTCTGAAAACAAATACTTGGGTTTATGTGACCACACTATAGTACTTATATATAAAGTGGCTGTACTCTAATTGTATCGATAACTAAAGGTTTTCATACCCCATGATGTTGTGGAGTGTTTTTAAATTTAAAATAATTTTGAGAAGTAAATATGAATAACAATCCTTTTGTGAACAATAATAATCTGCAGGATATAATAATCTGCCTACAATAAGTGTTCAGATGGAACATAAATTAATCTTTTACAAATTATTAACTGAAATTACACGAATATTTATATATCTAGTCAAATAAACATATTAAATTTATGAACCAGTTATTTCTGCAGGTGTTAAACACAAATGTGAACACAAAATAAACACACCCTCTTTATAAATAAATATGTTTTTGGTTGAAAATAAGGGAATTAAATCTTGTTGTTAGTTTTGCATATGTATCAAGGTAAATAGCACAGACATTCTCTTGGACTATTAATATTTAAACTACTCTGTTTTATTATTTACTTGTAATTTACTGAGTTTATTTGTAATGCTTCAATGTATTTGTTGTAATTTCTAACGTTTGCAATTTGTGGTGCACGACTATTGCACTGAAAGCAATACGGATACTGTTAGATTTTAATATATTTATTTATTTTTTACTTGAATTTGTAATACTTTAAAATACTGCAAAAGAACAGCATTTTTCGTTGGAAACTTCTTCTAAAAATCATGTAATAAACTTTTAGTTGGTTGTTCGCTATTAATAGTCCATTTTGTTTATATTAGTAGCCATTGTTAATATTATATCATTAGCTCTTCACTATAACTAGGTGTCTGTTGTAAAATAATTTCTTCAATGTCTTTTCAGTACTGTAACTCACCAACTATAAACTGATAGTATTGTGTTGGCTGATGAATTCCACCTGAAGCATTCTATGTGAATAAGGATATCAAATGCAATTAGGATTCTTACTAATTTATTTACATAAAATTACAAATTAAACACAAATAAAATTAAAAATATATAAATTCATAATTAGCTACATACTTGTGATAGTTAAATTTGCATAATAAATCAGGTTTGTATTAATTAATACATTTTTAAATACTATATAATATACTTACGAGTGTATTGTTTTCTATAAAACACAGAGGTAAAACCAGAAGATCACGTAAGGTCTACTAAAAAACGTTAATGTATTTTTCATTTTCTAACTATTAAAAACGATTTGAAACAAAATATTTATTTTAATTTAACAAATTTAAAGTTTTATGTTAGTTGTGAATATGATAAACAAATAAACAATACAACTGTGCAAAAGTGAAAATATTACAATTTAAATTTACCTCTCTTGAATAGAATGACTTGTACAATTTATTTCGATATGAAATCCCTATATTATTGTTTTCGTCTCTTTTATTGATATTTGTTGTTACAGTTTAAGGAAATGACTTTGAAAATATCATCAGTGCCATAAAGTATACTTACAAAAAATAATGCAATAGGAGATGAAATTTGATATTACTTTAACATTTTTATTATGTGCCTAAAATATTTTTGTTAACACACAAAATGTAACTGTTCTATGGTATGAAGCATTATTTTAAACTTTCAATTGGGATTAGACCTTGAAATTTGACTAACAAATTTAGATCCTGGAAATTTCACTTTCTAAAATGGCAAAGAATGCCTAGTACTTATGTTGCAGCTTGTGACCAATGTTATTATAAAAATTAAATAAGAAATGTGTTAAAAAAAAACCACTTTCATAACGACCAACACAAACAAGTTTTCGCTCATTCTATATATTTTAACGAAACAACTGAACACTGAACAAATATATAATTCTCTTTTAGACATTGAAACTTTTAATTTGTTGTTTGAACTTTGTCACACTTTCCGAAACAAATTACTGGACGTTGACATTTTATTAGGATTAGTTTCAGGTGCCATTCAATCTAAAGTTTCGGACAGTGATTTTAAAGCCTTTTTATTCTGTAATTCAATTTATTTTCTACCAGGGAATGCGATTGGGGATGGGGGGAGGTTGGTCTTTTCTTTTTATAGAAATTGTTTTAAAATAATAATATAACTACACGTTTTGTATTGTCTATTTTTAATCATTTGTTTATTTAAAATACAGTATTAGTATTGACAGACATCTAATAGTGTTGCATCCTTAGTTTTTACAACTTTAGTTGGGTGTAAAATTAGTGATATTTTACATGTTGACGTGAACAATATTGTATCAATGCTATATAGAGACCATAAAGTTAATTATTACATAAAAATATTCAGTTTAAAGGTTCCACAAATAAAAAATATTATGTTTTGTGATTATGTTACTTAAAGGAATACACGTAACGTGGACAAGGTAAGTATATCCAGTTATTGTAAGATTACTACAGGGTTTTGAAAATAAAGAATTTCATCCAAATATCTTAGTGTATAAAGTTGGTTTATCAACAAAACTAAAATGAAAAGGACATTTAAAAAATCCCAAAAATGTAAAAGTTAAAATAAAAATAGGAAGAAATTAAGTACTAAAGCGTACTTTTAAACACTTAGTCCTCAACCACAATTACGGTAAATAACACAATACAAATAAATTGGTAAATATTTACTAAGTGAATTTACTATTTACTATTTTACTATTTTTATAGTTCCCGGATGAACATTTCCGTAACCAAGTTACCATCGTCGAAGTTTCCTAAATCTAAACTAATGATAACAAGAATAATTTAAAAACTAAATTGTGACATTCTACCCCTCTACCTCAGGGATATCATCCTATCATAATCGAGCCACGTCATAGACATTTGAAACGCCAGATAGCAGCAGCTAACTCTATTTGTCCCTGTCATTGGGAAGGACCAGAGGTTGCAGAATGAAATAGTTTAAAATATTATCTTAAAACTACGTAAACTAAAGAATACAAATAAAGGTATGTAAAAATGTAAATCGGAATGTAAAGAAATTTAGACAATTCTGAATATAAAATACAGTTATTTTACTGCCGAAGGTAGAATATTGCAAAAATAAACGGTTAATAATAATGTCCAAAATTGTCTTTAATATTAACAACAACAAGTTATATTTAAATGCGGATATGAACGATTTAGAAGATACTAAATATTAAACTACAGTGATCTGGAAACTTTCATAAATGACAGCCAAATGGTAGAACCAATAGGAGGTGAAAGACTTACATAAATATATGTATCCTAGTAGATACGAAATTTAAAAAATACTGGTTTAGTTCAATGTTTAGAACATTTAGATCAATTCTCAATTCGTTTACATGTCTATTGTTTAATAAAATTCAATATTCACAATTATGTTGTTTAGTTTTTGCATTTTAAAGAGTAAAGTTTCTTTTTCATTATATTTTTGTCCCATATGATATGGAAAACACCACCTTCTTAACTTTCCTACTTGACCTATAGAAATAAATAGTTCATTTTAATTAGAAGAGCTAATAATTATCGACTAATACAATTAATTACTAACTTTTTGTGCTAAACTTGTACTCCAATTTAACTAAACAATTTGGTTGCCTCCTCCTACTCATCTGTTACTCAAATTGTCTGTACTATTACAAGTAGGCAGCTATTTTTGGATTAATTTAATAAACTAAATATCATTTTATAGGTATTAAGTTGTAAACTGCAATACACCAAGTTGGTTTCCTTTGACTATTGCATACAAGAAGCTATTACAATTGTTGATTTTAAGTAATTTTTTTAACTCTGTATATAACAGAATAAAAAAAAATGAGGAAAGCTGATACTTTACATTTCGTAATCAAAATATCGTTTGATCTATTTTCCCCATTGTAAGAACAAGGTAATGCAACTGGAGCGTTGTGTGCTAAACGGAAATGCAGACTCACAAGCGAGTTCATTATCACTCATTGTTTTTGCGCTGTGTGCATATTCACAGTTCAGTAAAGTACATCACGATTTAAATTTACCTTATATAAAACGATGTTTAATCAACAGTCATAAAAAAAGACTTTTTTTATTTAGGACATGGTTTCATTAACAATAAAATTAGTATTAACCTGATAAAATATTGACAAAATTTGTTATTTATGACCTGGTTTAAATATTGCAATTGCCGGATGATTAAACAATGACATTTTTTCATTTAGAACCTGGTTTAATTATTACAATTATTTGATAAAATAATGACCGGATTTGTTTATTAATGACTTGGTTAATTATTACAAAATTACCCTATAAAATAATGAGAACATTTTGTTTATTTATTACTTAGTTTAATTATTAAATTTACCTGATAAAATAATGACAACCTTTTATTAACTAAGACCTAGTTTAATTATTACAATTACCCTATAAAATATTGGAATGTTTTTGTATATGGCCTTGTAATCATTACTATCTACATATATAAAAGCCAAATCCAATGACACACTGATCACGATTTCTTAAAAACTACTGAACGGATTGAATCGAAATTTGATATATAGCTTCCATAGGTGCTCAATAAAAAAGGGTTTAAAAAAATTCGAAATTTTAGGGGGTTTGGGGGTGTCAAAGTTACTAAATCACGATTTCTAAAACTACCAAACGTATTGGAATTAAATTTGGTATGTAGCTTCCTCTAGGGCCGTAGGTGCTGATAAGAAAGGGTTTCCAAAAATTTGAAATCTTAGGGGGGGGTGGGGGGGCGGATAAAGTTACTAAAAAAAACCAAAGAACGGATTGGAATGAAATTTGGT
>JAGFPH010007394.1:52044-65888 GCA_018207615.1 Philaenus spumarius | reverse complement strand
AGTGATGAACATGTTAACACCTAGAGTCTTACACCTCTATACTACAGTCATTAGACTGCGAAATGGTATTAGCAAGGTGTTTCCCAAGAAAATCATTTTACCAGGAATAAACAATTTTCAACTCTTGGTTGTTGAATTCATTATTTGGTTGCACAGTTTTATTAATTGCATCAAGCTGACGAAATTTGTTTAAATGACACGAATAACAGTATAAATTTGCTGAAGATCGAGAAAAAAACTGTATGCATAATTTTAATGGTGGAGCAGACATTGTTTATTATATTGTTTAAAGTTGAACTTATAATCAAAATATCACTTGTCTTTAATTCATTAAAAAAAGTTATTTTATTTTTATTCATTACTTTTTGGAGATACGAAGTTGTTATGCCTAAACATAGAATCAACTTTCTCAAGCACGCAGATTAAAATCTTTTAAACAAATATAACAAGAGCAGGCTATTATATTAAAGTATTACTATGTTAATACTGGATTTCATTGCCTAGGAACATATACTCATAACAGTTCGTTTTATCATGATTTAAGTATTTTTCTTCATTAACTTACTATTTTAGTTTTAAAACACTTTTACACGCTGAACCAACAAGGTTTCTGAATATATGTAAAAACTTTCTGTATAACCTGTCTCAAATGTGGTATGCAAACGCATGCAAATTATACTGGGTCTAATTCTTTGGTTAGGTTTTTATTCAGGGCAGGACTAATGGATACTTAACACTTATAAGTGTTAAGTATTCATTGTTATAACTCAGGTTTTATTATAGACCTTCAAAATGGTTTAGACATTTACTACGTTAAATTTACAATTGCAGTTGTCGTGAGAGGCTCCCTCTACATACTCGTTTAATTATATGGTGAATTATGTATTTCCCATGCACTAGTCTATGCAGTAATTTAAACCAATCAAAAAATGTAAATAAATGTAACCCAACTTTACACTTAACTTGCAGTGAAAAATATACAATAACTAATTTGTTTATCACTACAAAAATCATAGTCTAACAAAAACAAAACAAGTCATAGAATATGCATTGGATTTAATGACTAGTAAATAGCAACTACTGTATTAAATAAATTGAAGTTAACGTTAAGCTGTCTGACTGTGCCATATATTGTCTGTTTGCTTTTTAAAATGCACAATGATCAAAATAAGGTATTTAGGCGATGTAACCGCTCAGGGGTTTCGGCTTGATAAAAAAAAAACTATAAAAAAGAGGGTATGTTTGTTAATACTTCGTTCTCAACGGAAAAAATCTAACAATTTCGGATCGTAGTATGCAAACCGTTCGCATAACCCGTAGAGTTAGAAGACCGTAATATATCACTAAAATTGTATACAATTAAAAACTTTCTTTGTTAACAATTCATTTTTAAATAACAAATCATTAACAAGTTCCTCTGTGTTAACTCAATATATGTATTTAATATTTTATACGTACAACGAGTACGGGTCATCAGACATCATTAAACATTGGGTACTTGATTTGCGTTGGGTTATGACCAAGAGTCTAGCTGTCATTTAGAAATGTTGCGGACTCTTAGTCTGCTATGGACGGGGACAGTTTGAAATGGGTATGGCACTTAGCTTCGCCCTGGTTAGTAAAAAGACCAAAGACCAACACTCTGAACGTAATTTAATTCTATAGTAGGCCTTACTTATATCATTATAATTCCAAAGATGCCATATAACACATTTGTTAGATTATTTTATTATATAAAGCTTTTTTATACTCATTACTCTTATTGTTTCAAATTCTATATTTGATTACTGTATTTCGTATAATAACTAGTACCTAATATATTGCATTTACCATATGTTTACAAACTGGGAACATACTGGGACTAAAGACTGTATTTTTTTTAGGGTCGCATTTCAGTTTTACAAAACAACGATATTCTAATAATATTGAAAAACTAATAATATAGCATACCTTATGAAGTTATAAGGTTTTAGTAAATGGGTGAGTATTTAGTCTTAAATTATACGAATTTTAAGGAATTATAAACTAATTGAAGCAGCTAGAGAGGTACAAGCGTAACAGAAAGACAATTTTAGGCTATTAGTCCAGTTGTTAATCAGAAAAGGACCAGACTTTACGAAATTGTTTGTAACAAACCTATCGTTGGAGTGTACCCGGACTCTCTGCCTTACAATCATTTTGTAAACTCAAGTTATTGTTTTACTATACTAAGTCCATGCTTGTTAGTGTAGTAAAGTTTTGTAATTAATTTTGTTTCCAACAAAAATATATTAGAAAAACTAGACAAATGAAATACATATTTCATACTCTTAAATGTAACTTCAAACAAATATTTTAGTGTATATCGTAATTAATTTACATGCATTTTAACTTTCCCTAAAACACTTAATTTAGATCTACAAAATTTTAGTCTGAATTTTGTAAATAGTTCCATAAAATCAATAAACACAGGCAAAATAACAGCATGTGTATAAAGTCCAGGGGTGGCTTATATAGTTACTACCGTACTTGATAAAGCAACTTACTAAACGTGGCACACCTATAATGCTGCACCTGAAAAAAGTACTTTTTGAAGAAACTATAAACTTTTCCTCATCTTAGTAGGACGGCCCACTTGGAGTCAGAAGAAAATCTTAAATGAAATCAAAGAAAGTCCCGGGACCGTTTAATAATTGTTTAACCGGCAACATGAGAGCAACGTGATAAAATAGTTTTTGGTGCCCAGTAACAATGTGCCAAGTTTTCTATCTTCTTATGTAATTGTTAAACAATTTTTAAGCCGTCACAAAAACTTTATACTCAGCCAGTATAGTAAAGTCAAGCGAAAATTCCCTTCTTGTTTTGCTCAAGTCAGAAGTGGCTAAAATTTGCACGTAATTAGGCTACTTGGTAGCTTTAAGTGTGAGCATTTTCATCCTTTGCTCCTGTCGGGATTGCTCAGGGAACTTGCGATTACGTGCTACGTCTAGACTGTCTAGTCGCTTCCAGTGTGATAAAAAAAACCCTAAATACAAATTATAAAATAAATAAATTATTGTATTACTAAAAAAAACTTTAAGAACAAAGTACTAGGAGATACGTTCTGTTCAAATATTATTACTTTGAAGTAGGGTTTCATAGATTAGGGTTTTTTTAAAATTAAGGGTCTGCTGTAGTGACGGCCATCTTGGATTTGTATCCCATAAGAGCAATGCTAAATTTCAAACCATTTATTTCGTTTATTTTGTATCATAAATTTGTTTGCAAGGTCTCATTTTAAGCACAATTATAATTCGCATCCGCTTTGCATTTTAGATTTTTAAATGCTTTTCTTTTGTTATGTAATTGACATTTTGTAAGTACAAAGTTTGAATTTTTTTCCTTATACAATAAAAAATTAATAATGAAAAGTAATTTGCAAGCCGGATCCGAAATGTTATAAAGAATATTCAGTTCTTTTTCAGCACTCAATTACAAAAGATGGATTTATAAAATGGTTTGAAATGAGGCAATGTCAAAGCGCTCAGCTGCAAGAAGTTGTACTGTTTGGATACGGATATAGAGAGAAGAGCTTGCGTTTCCGGTTGTTTTCTCGATTACTGGAGCAGACCCTTAACCTATAGATCCTTGGCATACTCTGCAATCAATAGTTTATGTAATTTTGATTTATATTAAAAATGTTTGGTTTATAACCAGATATCATTTAGTAGTCAAGTATTACAAATCGTTTTAAATCTAAAAACATCAAAATACAATTGTCTTTACATGAGCCTTATATTTCCTTTGAATGTGTGTTACATATATAACAAATAGTACCTACAATGAGTGCGCGTGCGAGAGGTCTGCTAATCCCTTATTTGTCTTGCGGGAAAGAATGGACTGAAATGTAAAATTAGGAAATGTTGCAAAACCATATTGTAGACAAGTTTCCAACGCCGACGGTTTGAATGATGTCTTTAGGAATAACTATAACAATAGATTTATTTACGATGGCTACCTGGCCTTCAGCACCCCAACCATTAAATGACAAAAAAGATTACATTTGGGGCTATATGTTTTGAAGAACATTTTTGCCCTATTCCGTATTAAAATATTTATTTGTTTACTCAATTATCAAGAATTCAAGAAATAGTTTTACTAATAAATAAATCCAAGTTTCATCTTATTGTCTGTGAAACATATATGGTACTTTAGCAAAATTTGTGTAGGTGTTGAAATATCCTTTTTTTAAAGGTATTATTCTAGACAAATTTATTGTTTAAATATAATGAAAAATCCAAATTTGTTTACCACATTAGTCGTTTGAATTAAAAACCCATGCAGATTGCCTACTAAAAAGGAATTTTACAATAATTCACACAATTTTAAATTACAATTATTGTGTCATTATTAAGTAAGCTTGAATTGCTTTGTATCTACCTTATTTCGTATGTAGATGGAACCATGTTAGAAATATTGTGCATTAACTAAAAAGTTATATAAAGTTATTAATATGTCTACACATAGTATTACCTCATCTAATATTGGGTAACAAATTTTAAAGCTACATTGATTGAATCTTTAAAATACAGCCACAATAATAAAATATTATTAAATTTAAAAAAGATTAAAGACTTGATTCACCTTGCTGTTGATTATAATTAAAATAGCTTACAATTTACTAAAGAAATTAGAAATATTGAAATATAATTCAAGAGCAGTAGCAATGATAATACATTTTGTCAAAATTTGCTACATTTTTATGAACTTATTAAAATTATTTCTAGGAGTTTGATTCTTATTTGATATTATTGATTTACTTTAAATATGTACGTTTACTTATGTACGCGTTTTGGAAGTTATACTTCTTTGGTGTGATTAAATTAGTAGATTTTATTGTTGTTAAAAATTGTTGAAAAAAATGTATTGTCAATAAATTACATATTCAAATTTTATGGAAAAGAGAGTAACTTCAATATTTAGAAGTGACCATCTAAACAATTGCCGCTGAGGGAATGCAAAGTAAATTTATGTTTTTCTTAATAATGTAATAATTTATTTATTTTATAATTTTTAGTTATAAGTTTTTTGTTATCACACTGAAGGCGACTAGGCAGTCTAGACTAGGTTTACCATTTGATTGTAGGTGAAGCATATAATGTTACTTGCAAAAATTTTGTAATCTAATGAAACATAAATTTTTAATGGTATATACATATCCTTATATATAATTCTGTAAGCAAAATTTTCGATTCAAAATTGTGAGAATTTGGTAACTCGGAGGATGATGGGAGAGGTATCAAATTAAAGGTATCGATTCAAGGAACGAGGGAAAAATATAAGTTTTTTCTAAAATTAAAAACTTAGGGGTTTTTAAGGTCCCCGAAAAACAAAAAATCCCCATAAGAAATACATGAGAATTTAACAACGTCTGCTTTGTTTACATTAAAAAATTTGGTATTAAATAAATAAATTAAAAACATAAAGCAGCTGCTCTGAAAAATAGTATGACAGTTAATGTAAATTATATTTTTAAATTAAATCTGCTACTTATTAACCTATAAAAGATACACGTTGACACACACATAGAAGAGAAACCTTATAAGTATGATTTTTGGAAAGTTGTATGGCTGTTGTATTAACTTTTCATACATTTATACTAATATTTTTTTTTATAATTTGTAAAGTTTGTAAAGTTGGTAAAGTTTGTTTTTTTGTTTGTTTGTTTGTATGTAGGGGGTAATCTCTGGCACTACTGAACCGATTGAAAAAATAGTTTTACTAATAAAAAGCTACACTTTCCCTGAGTAATATAATTCATTTCGATAAAAACCTTTTTTTATTTCAATATTTGTAAATTTAGTCAGAAGAAATTCTTAGGTTAGGCCTAGAATGATAAACCAACACATGTATTTACATTTATTACCATAGAAACCAATTGAATAAAATAACAGATAATATAGCTATAGCTGTTTGTTCTAATATTTCCATTAACAGCTGATTTCAAAATTTGAAGCAATTATTTTTGTTGTATTTCTAGCTTTTAGGTTAGGGTTTTAAAGTGTAGACCTGAGCCTTGCTGGTTCTTTTAACCATTATTATAACTGAAATAATAAAATATAAGAAATAATTATACTAATTATTAGAATAATCAAATATAAGAAATAATTTGATTTGAACATTTAACATTATTTATCATCTTAGTTTTGAGGTTATTATTAATCGTACAACTTTATTATAAATAAAACATAACATTTGTTTTTAGAAGGTTCCATTGGGGGGTTGGCGTGCGGAGCACGCAGGGGTCTCCCCTAGTTGTTTTAAAAACTAATAAAACAATTCACATTTCTGTCATCACATTATTCGTTTAAATTAAAAAGCCCATGCATAAAGCCTACTTATAATGTTTTACCGAAATTAATATTACATTATTGTGCCATCATTATGTAATTTTGATCTACCTAATTTCGTATGTAGATGAAACTATGTTACAAATAGTATGGATTAACTAATTGTGTCAAATTATTAATATGCCTACACACAGTATTATCTCAACTAATATTGAGTAAGAAATGCTGGGTAACATTTGTTGAATCTCCAAGATAGGCCTACCACCCTAATAATAAAATATTATTAAATTGAAAAATAATAAAGACTTAATTTGCGTGGTTGTTAATTATACTTAAAGTAGCTTACAATTTACTAAAGAAATAAGATGTATTGGAAGTTAGTTATAAAGCGGTAGCACAGATAATACATTTTGTCAAGATTTACAACATTTTTATGAACTTATTAATATTATTTATAATCGTTGGATATTATTTATTTACTTTGAATGTGTTTTAGAAATGTATTAATTCTAAAATATAATGATTTGTTAACATCTTAAAAACTAAAAATTACTATTAACATTTAAGTAAATATTTTAGATCTGAATATTGGTCCACTTTGTCTAAATAAATGTTGATAAACACAAGACAAGGACAAAACAAAACATTTGTTTCCTAGTTCAGTTATTGATTTTGAATATTCTACCGTAGGAACCCATACAATGTTTTTGAATTAATGTTTCAATATTGTATTTAAACTGTTTTAGATTATAATCCGGATATTGAAATTAGTATTTTATGAGTATGACTCCACACCCAATTTTCTTTCGACCTACAAAGTGAGTTCCTTAGGCAGAAAGGTTATTCCACTGCAGCTACCGGATGGGTCCTCTGAAATGTTTAGTAATCTTTCTTTGAAATGGCATGCTCACAATTAGTATAATAAATAATACATATTTCGTATAATTCGGCTGTAAAACAATAAACTAATACATTTTTAAGTTCATCGAAAGAGTTTAGGACATTTCTCTTTGAAATCGCAAACTATTACAAACCACTAATAATTATTGAAATACCAAGTATTCAATATTTATTTTTTGATAAGTTTAGGGCTGGCTATGTACAATGACACATAATTAATTTGTAAAACAAATCACTAAGTAACCGTTTGGAGCACGGAAACGATTTAAAACTTGTTTTATATCTCACTGTCACAAGTATACACTACTATATTGTTGTAATTTTAGGGCTTAGTATGTGACATGACATATATTTTGGTAAAATAATATTCTAAGTAACAGTTTGATCCACAGAAACAGTTTAAGACTTTTTATTTTGAAATCGCATAGTCAAATTATAGTAATTCATCACATAGTAATAAAACACTATATTGTGTAATATCAGGGCTGGGTAAGTAACATGATTTACACTTTGTTAGTAACACAATACAATAAGTAATTAATTGTTAGGTCTACGGAAAAAATGGGAGCGTTTACTTATGTACGCGCGTTAGAAATTATAGCCTACTTCATTCGTGTGATTAATTAAATACAATTTATTGAAGAAAAAATAATATTGTCAATCAATTACATATATAAATTTTATGGATAAGAGACATCACATCAATATTTTAGAAGTGATCATCCAAACAATGACAATTGTGGGAATACAAATGAAACTATAAACAGCGTGAATGAACACATTTTTCTATTGTGACTGGTACCCTCCACCTTTAACGCTAAATAATAATAATAAAGTAACTAGGGGCTCTGCCCCTGGACGCTCCGCTTCCCAACCCCGGTTCGGCCTTCGGCCTCAGATGGCTGCTTCGCTTCGCTCGCAGGTGGAAAATTCGATAAAGAATCTATCGCCCAGCCTCTCCTACCATAGCTTATATATTATTTGGTCAAAACCTATTTCCATCTCGTTAATCTTTTGCTCGTTTGTACATAGGTGACCGAGCATAAATTAGCTGTTTTATTTGGCAGCTGACTCAAACTCATTAAACATTATCTCCATAAGATTAACATGGGAAATTTGAAGGATTGTATACCGGGGCTCCTTCTCGGGTGAATAGCGGCTGAACAGATGATAATATATATGACTTGACATATCTGTGAATGATTATGTTCAGTTTTTGATCCAAATTAGCTGTTTTATATATAATAGGTTTGTAACAACCAATGTTTGAATTGAATTAAAATATAGTTAGCATTTTTCGTTGATTTTTGTTTGTGTTTGTTTTTAGTTTGTCAATGTAACCTCAAAAAGGTAATACTACATTTGATACTGATTTGATCCAAATCAGTTGTTGATCAAAATCATCTGTTTTAAGCTTTTCATACGAACAGTTTTTGTGTCCTTGATAAAATCAAAAGAAATATTTCTTCTTCTTCCTTAAGATTGACCTTCCATAAGATTAACATTGAAACTTTGAGGGCCACTGGGGCGTAGCCCTAATGTCCTAGGACTTCGGTAAATGCTTGATGACATATCTACAGGTAATAAGACACATTTTAAAACAAAAATCATCAAAATCGGTCCATTAGGAGAGGCTGGGCGATTGGAAATAGGTTTTGACCAAATTCTTTTAATATATATAGATATAATGTAATAGAATAGATTAGACAGAGATTCAGGCTGATGATATTGCTGAGATCGAGGTTTAGAGTAAAGTAAGTGGGCGCTAGTTAGAAGCACCAAGAGATTCAACAGTCTATTTAGGAACAACCGCGTCCGCGAGTAGACTCTTAAAGCGGGGGGGGGGGGGGGTTGATAATCTTAAAGAATATCTAATCTTGCTTCGCGTTTAGTATTAATTTTTGTATATCGAGCCAGCACAGAAATGAGTTGTTATGCTTCAAATAAACGTATGAAGTAAAACAACTGGATACCCCTTATTGAAATACCTTTCTTTGCCATTCTGACAACGCATGTATGCACCCTAGAGAGCCGACGGCACACCTAAAAAGGGAGACACGTCATCGCTTGGACACCGTAGTCGTGAATGAGAGAGGGCCGCGCCACACTATTATTACTGTTTCATAAACGTTTGTATCTTTAATAGATTTTCTATCAAGTATGAAAATAACACTACTGGTTTTTTTAAACATTTTAGGCGAAATAAAACATTTATTTTAATAGCAACATTACAAAAAAAACATCTTTTATATTATTTTGAGAATATCTTGAAAACTACATAACTTAAAATTCATAATAAATTATACCGATATTGTAATTTCCAACTGATGGCCCAAGTTTGTGACTTTTAAGTGCTACGACTCATTAAGTTTAAAAATCAGGTATCTCGTACAAAATACATATAAAACGATACTCCACGAGGTATTTCAAAATCGTGATCCCAAATAGCTACGTGTGACGTAGCAGGTCTATAGTTATAAATTAGATTACAGTAAATTAACTGTATTATCTATGACTATGAGTGTATACTTCATTGGAATGTTCTGAATTGCTAGTTGACGTGTGAATCCAAGCCTCGGTTGCTAAAGACAAAGGGCTATATGGGACCGGTAGCACAAGTACGGCAGCAAATCTTAATAATTGTAGAACAAATTAGTTAGATGTTAAATAAATTGGTAATTTAAAGAATTGTGTTTCGGTTTAATAAATAATACCGCCGCCCCACCGCCTCCTTACATACGATCCTTTCTCTATAAAAAAATAGTTTTTTTAGCCAAAACATATAAAACGATAATGTAATAGGTATAATTAAGCGCTATGACCATTTTACCATTAATATCATTCTTCCCGTACCCAAAAACATATAAAACGATATTGTACCCTACAAGGTACTTTCAAAATGTAGGATCAAAGTTGTGACCCTTTCGCGCTACGACAGTTTATTTATCAAAATCTGATTTCTCGTACCTAAATACATATTAAACCATACCCGACACAATAATTTCAAAATGTTTACTAAAATGGTGCCCCTAAAGCGCTAAGACTCTTTAATAGCTAAAATCTGGTTTATCGTACCCAGAAACATATAAAAAGTTACCCAAAAATCAAAACCCCGAAGCTCTACGACCCTTCTCTGTCACAATCAAGTTTTTCATATCCAAAAACATATACAACAATATCCTACATGGCATTTAAAAATTTTGATTCCAAAATCGTGATCCTGTAGGGCTACGACCCTTTCCCTATCGCGTACCCAAAAACACGTTAAACGATACCACTCATGGTATTTTCAAAACTTTAGCTCAAATTTGTGATCTTTTCCTCTACGACTATTTCTTTATCAAAATTCAATCTGATTTCTGGTACCAAAATACCCACTAAACCATACAGGACACGATATTTTCAAAATGTTTACATAAAATAGTGACCCCAAAGCGCTACGACTCATTTAACTGTCAAAATCTGGTTTATCGTACCCAAAAACATATAAAACGATATTTCACTCTTTATTTTCAAAATATCGACTCCAAAATCGAGACCCTTAAGCGCAACAACTCTATAACTGTCTAAATCGGGTTTCCCGTACCAAAAACCTTATAAAACGACACCCCACATGATATTTTCTTTCTTTACCCCGTTGGTAGCCCATTTCTCTATACCTGTGCGCATATTTATTTTAAATTTTGATACACCTAATGTCCGAGCATCATACAAATGCACTTTCATTATATTTTTAAAACGTTACTCTAAGTAACTGCTTAATCAACGGAAACAATGTAAAAAATCTTTCGAAATCTAATAGTCACAGGTAATACAATACTATATTGTAGTAATTTATACTATTTTTTGTAGTAATATATACCATGACGTATTTTTAAACTTTAAACAATACACTAAGTAAATCCAAACAGTTTAACACCTTTTTCTTTGAAATCGCATAGTCAGAAATTGTAATTTAAGAGCTGGGATTGTATATAACTTTGACCAACTTGAGTAAAATTTCTAAAGATATAATATATAGTAGAGCCGTATATAAATAATATACTTTTCTAAGGTGTTTTAAGTTGGTTTTGTCCAACTTAAGACCCTTGATCAACTAGAGGTTTCTGAGCCACATTAGTTAATATTTTCCGTGCCAGATCAACTTCGATCTCAGAAACAGAACTATGTATATATAAAAGATTGCCACTAGTTTAAAATAAGCTTCCACTAAAACTTTTGATAAATTATGTAAAAATCGTTAACAACCCGCTGAAATTACAACATTTTGTTTGACACAAGTTAACACATATATATATTCTTCAAACTTGGGAAGTATTGAATAGATTTTGATCAAAATTAGGCTAAATCCTTCCTGGGTGTCATACCTAGTTTTCATAAAAAATAAGAAAATATATAACTGGTTCTAAATTTTTATAAATTAATAGGCAGACAGAGATAAGTTGTATTGTTTATGGTATAGAGTATAGAAAATCTTATTTTTAAATTAATAAACACTTTATATGATTTATTATTCCAACGGCCACAGTATAAATTATGGGATTACTTCAGAAGGAAATTCTAATAAACAGCACAATAAAGAATTAATTGCCTTACAAAAAGTGCAGTAAGAATGATTTTAAAATTAAAGCATAGAGAGTAAAGCAGGTGCAACGTAAATGTATATTTGAAAAACTTAACAGCACTTACATCATTAAAGCTAAATCATACTGTGTTTCTTATGAAAAAACAATGACTTTCATTCTAACGCCCCAAGAAGAAAGTTAGATATTTGAGGTTACAGCATTTATTGAACTTCTATAAAATACCCTGCAAAGCCAGTTAAAGGTCTAATAAACTTATATAGCAACAAAAGATCATTGTAATGGTTATCCAGCAACAGGCCGCACTGGTTTCCTTGTAAAAGGTTCATTTTATCTGCGCAGGCGCATTATGATTTGCACAAATTGAATACAACAAAACTGATCACAAATAAAATAATTTCATCACTATTTATTGCTAATCGGATTAAGACCATTTTCATTTAATTCGCATTCTTACAAAATTACAATAAATTATTATTGTGAGTTCAGGGCTGGGATTGTACCATGATGTAAATTTTTGTTTAAAAAGTTATACTAAGTAAGAGTTCGTACTACGGAAACAGTTTAAGACCATTTATTTTATTTTAATTGACTTTTTTACAACAATACAATAATTTATTATTGTGAGTTCAGGACTGGGTTTGTACAATTAATTGTGTTCATTTGGTTTAAAACACTATACTAAGTAACTGTTCGTTCCACGAAAACAGTTTAAGACCATTTTATTTAATTTGGTTCTAAAAATAGTCTAAGTAAGTGTTCGTTCCACAGTTTAGTACCATTTTATTGTAATTCTCTTTTTTACAAGAATACAATGAATTATTATTGTGAGTCCAGTTCTGGGTTGGTACAATTGTGTACATTTGGTTTAAAACACTATACTAAGTAATTGTTCGTTCCATGGACCAGTTTTAAGACCATTTAATTCACTTTTTCACAACAATACAACAAGATGAAAAGATATAACACTTTTTCGAGACTTCGGCTCGTGTTTTTTTTTTTTTTTATATAACTGTCAAAATCGGTTTTCCTGTACCGAAAAACATATAAAACGATACTCCACACTGTATTTTAAAATGTTTACCCAACAACGTTTACCCGACGCGCTACAACTGTTTAACTGTAAAAATCGGTTTCCCGTACCTAAAACATATAAAACAATACCCCAAACTGTATTTTTAAAATATTTACTCCAAAAACGTGACCCCGACGAGCTACGACTCTTCAACTGTCAAAATCGGTTTTAACGTACCCCAAATCATATAAAACGATACCCCACACAGAATTTTCAAAATTTTGACTCTAAAAACATGACCCCGACTCGCTACGACTTTTTAACTGTCAAAATCGGGTTTCCCGTGCCCAAAAACATATAAAACGTTACCCCACACTGTAGTTCAACATTTTGACAAAATACTTTCAAAATTTTGACCGAAAAACGTTACCCCGACGTGCTACGACTCACGCTAGAAAGCTCAAAAGATTGTCAACTCTCCGCAATAAAATTACGACGATTTTGGCACCAACAGAAGTTTTCTACGACGTCTGTGAGTGCATATATCGTGTTAAACAGACGCACAACAATTATCGCATGATTTCAATATTTCGGCATTACTATAATTAATTATTCTTAAAATATTGAATTATTCCTTAATTAATTGTAAGATAATCTCCTAACTAAACTATTAAAACCTTAACCCTATAACTTTGTTACTATAAACTTCAAGAAGTTTATTTCAGCAAGCTTATAAACGGTTATCTACTTTTACCGCCTTTAAAAAAACAACAGTTGCAAAATAGGTTATGAAACAGCAATGCAACTAAGTGTAGTACATAACTTTCCCGTTAGGATTCATTTCCCCTCTTTTGAAACTAACTTTGCTAACAGAGAGTGGACAACGTAGGACTATAATACAAATTATACTTAGTAAGATAGAACTCCGGTGAATTATAAACTCTCACATAATGCCACTCCGGAGTTCCCTTTTGAACACTGGAGTGGCATCTTCACTCCGGAGTACTACTGTCCTTAAAATATACGACACTGGAATTG